>OU893338.1:7813412-8018694 GCA_918026875.4 Diatraea saccharalis
GAAAGATAATATTTATCTTTAGTCAAATAAAATTTTCTAACATACTTGTTAGTGTCAATGACATGAAACTTTGCAGTATTGCATATAGTGTGCAATGTCATATTCAATTTGTATCGCAAATTATTTTCTTCATTGGACAAACTATTGCAATACGGCAACGTAAAAATCACGACTTTCCCAACACTTAATATATTTAATTCGTTTATATATTTCAATAATTTATGTTTGTTCAAAGTACCTCTATTGCCAATAAAAAACAATAAAGTGGTATTTTCGCTGTAGTTTTGTTTAATTGCTTTTTCCAAAATATCACTAAAAGAGGAATTAGGCATACAGAAGTTTAATGTTGAATGGCCCTTATCGAATAGCAGACGGCCCATGTTTCTGCCAATTTCATCACTGAACATTAAAATATTATTTTTATAATTTTGTGAATTTATTCTGTGACGTTGGGAAAATTGTGATGGGGAGCAGTCATCAGTAACAGATGACTGAACAGGTACCTGAGTAAACAGTTGTGACTGGTGGGCAGATGACTGACAGGGTTTCTGTGTAACTGTATTTATAAATTGTTTCTGAATATTATTATTGTTATTGTTACTAAAGCTGTTATTTGTTTTGTTAATTAATTGTTTATTATTTAACAGTGAATGGTAACGGTCAGCATTGTAATTGCATAGGTTAACCAACTCTGTGGCAGACCTAATATGCTCATCAATCTGAGACTGTGCAACTAAATATTTATTTTGTATTAATTCTATTGATTCATGTAATTTTTTTATTTCAAATTGAAATTTTTTTGTATCCCGGTCATACATCTGCCGACTTTCACATAATTTATCACTATATATTTCCAAAGAATCCATCAGACTACTGCGTTGTTTCCTCAAGGCAATATTTTTATAAAAACAATTATTCTTCTTTATCAATCTCTCAGTTTTCTGGATAACTTTTCCAATTTTAATATATTTCTTAAGTTTCCTAGTACTTAAATTAAAATTGATCTGACTCTTAGAGTGTATATCACAGGCTGTTAGTTGATGCCTCATCGACTGACCTCCAGGTGATGCTACCAGTTCTTCAAAAAGACTTTGGGTGTATTCTGCTTCATGTTCTTTTTGTTGTTCGAGCAGTAGTTCTATTTTATTATTGGCCAAGTTGAGCTCCTGTTCCAGTTCTGTGATGCGGTTGAGTACCCTCTCATGAGTATTTAATTCTTCTTTGAGAGTACTGAGTGCATCCTTAAAATGGTCCCTTTGATGCATTACTTCTATATGCTCAGTATGCAGTTCACCAAGCTCACTCTTCAGTTGTGAGTTCCGACCAATAATACGTTTGATTTCTTCTTCACTTTCATCTCGTTCCTGTAGTAACTGGTTACATGTGTCCTTTGAATCCTTTAGCTCCTGTAGTGCTTGCCTTAACTGCATTTCTGTATTTTGTGCAGCAGCCTTACGGGTCAACATATTGAATCAAATTTCCTAAAAAAATAGAAACAAAGCAGAGTTAATGCGAGAATTGGAAAGTTAATAAGTTTCAAAATATACTATTTTATCCTATTTAAGCACCTAAATAATCAGTAAAGATGAAATATTGATTTTAAATATAATAATATTCAATAGGTGGGTAGAAGAATAATAAAATATCCTAATTATTTTTGTTCAATAAGAGTTTATAAGAAAAGGTATCACTTTATAACCAATCACCAATTATAATGATAATAATAACTAATCAATAATCTTAAATAATTTATTATAATGTGCACCCCCTCCCATACAATTACTTTTTCATTTTTAATTTAAGCTACATTTATTTCTACAATATTAACATCTACAGCAGTGTCTTGTCCATACACTAGAGTCAAAGAGATGTAACATAATATAATCTTAGTTCTTTTATTAATCTGAATCATACACAATAAGTGATTTCTTTATCAATTATTTTTTATTAAAAGTTAATGCAATAATATACCTAATGGACATTAAGCTTTATATATGAAACAATTAATGCAGAAAATAAGTTTCTCAGCTGTGTTAATGTTATTGTTTATTTGTACAATGTAATGTAATGTACAAAGTAATGTTTGTAAAGAGTAGCAATAATGAATGTCTGTGGCAACTCGGTCACCATCAACTTTACTTCCACTTTATGTCAAGTAAAGAGAGGTTAACAGTACCAAATTGTTATGTTTTGTGACGTTACTCACTATTCGTGAGTTTTGATAAGAGTAATGATTTGAAAATTAAGGTATCGAGAAACCAAAATGCCACACATAAAACTCATACAAGGAAATATAATGAAGTATCAGCAGTATATTTTTTTACTAAATTATGGAACAAAAGTACTTCCCCGGTTTGTGATGCAGCAGTCCACAATTATATCTTTTCTTGATAGATTTTTGTTTGTTTTTCGTCTTTATCTTCTCCGACAGATAGACGTTACATATTTGTCTGGCACGATTATTTGAATGTAAGCGATTATATTTACATGGTAAGATCAATTATCAACACTTAAGGCTTTGTTTTCACTTTCACAAAACTAATATTAATAAATATCGCGATATATTTAATTTAAATTAAATTTTAAATAAAATTAAATCAGCTGTAACGATTTGACAACCGTACACGCCAGTGTTCAATATGTTTATACAACATCAATTGTTTAACGTACCATCTGACGATGAATCCAAAAGTTCTATTAACTTTTCTTTAAATTTCCTCCTTTTTATTTCTTTAATTGTTTCCATTTTTGAGATGAACAAAAATTTTACCGGCAACTTGTGTGACACGAAAAGTCATAATGACATAACAGACCAGTGTTGCTACCCTTTTAGTGTGGCAAGTAAAAAAGATTTGCAATAATTATTGAGTTATTTTTTTAGTTTTAAAAATCGTGTTGAGTGATCCGTTTAGTGTATAAACTACATAGTTATATCAGACGAGGCGTTAACGAGTATAATGAAAGATCATGTATCTTTATATAAAATAATAATAAAACCTTCGCTTATCGGTCCATTCGCGTTGCTTCAAAAGACCACCAGTGGTCCGCAGATCACCAATTAAGAACCACTGCTGTAAATAATATTCGTTTTTTGTATGATAATGATAATAAAATAATTATAGAGTTGATTCAAATATACACACGGCCGCATGTCAGACCATACATGGTGAACTTTTCGTATCGTGTATCGACCGCGCTTCGTACAAAACATTAACAGAGTTTAACTTACTGTGGTGGTAGTGTGTAGCTTGACATGCGACAGTGCGTACAATCCAAAAACTTTAAATATTAATAATATAATAAAAGAATTTATTTACCGTGACAGTTAAATATTTTTCCATTGGTACAATTGATTGAATTAGTAGATATAATACAACATAGTTTTATGGCAGTCAATTTAGATAGTATAATACGAAATCCGCAACGTAAATTTAAATTAATTATAAGTGGAATTTCTTATAATGGCATAAATGATTATAATATATATATAAGTTAAATGAGAAAATATCACAATTAGCTAGTGTTACTGAGAATGTGAAATATTTAGAATTAAATCTTCGGAAAAATCATTTATCTAATAATAGTACTCTTTCTTTAAAGACATTTATAGCTGAGACTCTATTAACATATTTAAATAATGGATATCATTCATCTTCGAACCTCGTATTTATTAAATATACACATGAGAGTGTAGTCTCAGTTAAATGTTTCTAATTTTCTAACAAATCAGCAACCACTTCCGAAACGCTGATACTTCATGCAAATGTTCAAAGCATACACAACAAATTTTTGGATATTGAGTACTTACTAGAGAAAGAAAATGTGACGTATTGTGTCTTACTGAAACATGGGCCAAGGACTATCAAATCTTAGATATGAATATAAATAATTACGTTCTGGCTTCATATTTTAATAGAATATTTTTCGATCATGGAGGTACCGCAATTTATGTAAAATATGGTTTAAATTATAAGGTTCGTAAAGATCTTAACAAACTTTCTTTTGAAATGAATTGCGAACTGACAGCGATTGAATTTAAAAGTCCTAATGGGTGATTCTTGGGAAATGTGTTCTCCGTGTAATTTCCAGGGCATTTTTGAAATCGCAAAATTATGGTAAATTATATAAATATTTCGAAAACTTCTGCAAATTTAAACAACATATTAAAATTGGCCACGACTGAGATCTATACTTTTGCTAAAAAAAAATGTAGAAAATTGGCGGACCATGGAAATTACAATAAAGGCAATGGAAATTACACAGCAGCTAAAATTTTGCTAAACACCATGTCATATATGAAATTAAGCTGTCATATTAGTTAGGGTAGTATTAAGATCTACCTACATCATACTGAAACGATATACGATAGTAGTTACTCAAAATTGGAACGAAACGTAAACACGTTCATGTTCTCAAAAAACAAAATATATTCAACGTGTTATGGAAATAGCGCAAAACCTCTCAGGTGGTAGCTCGGCCCATGAAACTGAACAACTTTCACTATGAGACCAACATTGAAATTTCAGCATCTGGCAAATTTTTCGAAGTAACGTTACATTGGACAAACAAAAGTCGGGCGTCGAAGTAAGATATGCGATGTATTGAAACTTCGAACAATGAATGCTTCGACGTACTCGTATAGTTGTCGATGTATCAATTATCGAAGAAACGTGTTTCGAAGTGACATAGATAACCCTTTTTCGAAATGGTTATTTATTTTGTCAATTATCTTATAAAATACGCATCCTACATCAAATATCAATAATTAGTTTATTGTAAATTTAATTGGCTTTCATTTAACATCAAATTGGTACCTGTAGGGCCAGTGGTTTTCTCAAAAACGATAGATAGCGAACACCGGTCATAAGTAGATATTAGGAGGTTATTTCAGTCAAGATAACCCCCTTTGGCTATCTATCGTTTTTGAGAAAACCATTGGCCCTACAGGTACCAATTTAGTGTTTAATCAAAGTAAATTTTTACAATAAATAAATAAATTATATAATATGTTAACTTAATCCGGTGTAAAAAATGTCCTTGTGACTCTGTTAACTTCAAACAGACGACAGCGAAAGACAGATGTTTTAAACTTGAATTTGTTTAATCACAATTTGAGAATTTGAAGATGATGATCAAAGTTTGAAATGATATTTAAGACGATTTAATTTAAAAAATTACCAACATTCAACATTTAAGTCTGTATTTGGCGATGGCGTGCATTTCATTGAAAACAAACATTGAACATAACGTTTGTTTTTTTGCAACCAAAAAGAAACAAGGTAATTTCCATGGGTGATACGTAATTTCCATGGTGTTTTATCCATGGAAATTACACCATGGAAATTACCAAAAAACATATATTTTGAAATTACTCTGCATTGAAAAGATATAACCGGCTAGTTTTTTACTGTTCATCTACGTTATAGAGCTAAGTATTTCACCTTAAAAGCCATTTTCTAGAAGAAGTACAATTACATTGAAAAAATGTGACATGGCAAAGCCGGATAACTGAGAACCAAAATTTAAGAAATTGAAGAACTTATTTTCGCAACGAAAGCGCGGGCAACAGCGACGTGACCACCTCACCTGCTAGCTGTGGCGTAAATGACGATTCGCAAACACCAATCGGGGTTCGCCTACGCCTCTCCAGCACAGAGCAGTATCTCGCGCAAGGCGCGCCGCGAAAATTTTGCTAAGCGTGTGACACGTATACTTCTGACCATAAAATCAAAAGTTTCCTTCCGATTAATTTGAAATTTAATCAATATGTAAAACGATTTGTCTTTTTTAAATGTGTGTAACAAACTGATTAAAAACGTGGGTAATTTCAAAAATATTTGCGATTGCTCAAAAGTCGGCGCGCGTGTGACACGGTAAAAACGTGCAAAATTGACCGGATTTGAGGTGTTGAGGGTAAGTTACTCCGATCTACGTCGTTTTTTATCCATGAAATCTATATGACACGATGCTTAATGAAATGAAGAAACGATGTAATAGTAGTTTTAATCATCATAATTTAGTTTTATAGGAGATATGTCCCTGTGACACTCAAAAATTGCTTTTTCAAGAAGTACCCTAATATTGTTATTGTTTCTCTATACAGACCAGATAAGGATATCTCTCTTTTCTTTGATATTATTGCTAAGCTGTTACATATAATCTGTAGAGAACGAAAACAAATAGTCGTAGCTGGAGATATCAATTTAAACGAATTAAAGAAAAACAAAAAAATACTTAAGCTCACTGATATACTTGGGAACTATAATTGTTATTGGTTAATAAATTCACCAACACGAACTCAAGGTAAAAGCTCGTCATGCATTGACAACTTTATTACAAACATTGATCTCTGTAAAGGATATGTATTAAATTGTAAGCTATCGGACCATAATGTTATAAAACTTGTCTTAGAATATAAGGATGACCCATTAATTAAACCAGTAACTTACGCTAGAAAAATAACTAAAAGTAATATAGATTATTTCCATTATTTATTTAATAGGGACTTCCTCATTTTAAGATCACAAATTCTTAACTGTGTAGACCCAAATCTAGGGATGGAAATTCTATTTGACACAATAAGACATTATTACAATATGGCTTTTCCTAAAAGTTAGAAAATTTTCAAAGAATACATCGAAGAAATGGACAACGAAAGGCATACAAATTTCAAAAAATAATTTGGAAAAACTACAAATATTACAAGACCATGACCCAAATGTTGAAACACAAATAAAAATAAAAAAATATAAAAAGATATTAAAAAAGGTTATGATTGGGGCTAAAAAAATACAATACTCTCATAGAATTCAAACTTCCAAGAACAAAATTAAAGAAACCTGGAACATAGTAAGTGAACAAACACGAAGGAAAACCAGGTGTAGATCCACCGCGGCTCTTTTATATGTTGAGGACTGTCAGGGAAATAAAATTGAAGATTTCAAGGCTATTGCTAATTTATTTAATGATTTTTTTTCTGAAATTGCACATATTTTGACTAACCACCTAGATACCGACGTTCAAAAATGTTTACAGTATTTTGAAAATTGTACTAAACCATCCACATCAATTAAATTTGACCTTATTGATTATAAGGAACTATGGACTATCGTTAAAAAGATTAAACCTAAATTAACAACGGATATTTATGACATGAATACAAAAACTATAAAAAAACTAATACTTAAAAATCCTAAAATTATGCATTTGCTGCTTATAGTGTTTAATAGATGCTTAAAAAGCGGTGTATTTCCGGACTGTTTTAAAATTGGCAAAGTTATCCCGTTACACAAAAAAGGAGAATATTGTGCATTAAGTAATTACCGACCGATTTGCATTCTGCCAACATTATCAAAAATATTAGAGAATATAATAAAAAATAGAATTGTCAAGTATTTCGAGGAAAATAAACTTTTTGTTCCAACGCAATTTGGTTTCCGAAAAAATAGGTCTACTGAGATGGCAATTAGAAAGGTCATTTATTTTGTTCTAGACTCTTTGGACGAGTCACAGAAATGCGCGAGTATTTTTTGTGACTTACCCAAAGCGTTTGATTGTCTTCGCCATAATAACCTTATTTGTAAACTTAAATATTATGGTTTCGAGGATGTAGAATTAAATATGATGAAATCTTATTTATCAAAAAGAAAGCAAGTTGTTGTAGTGAATGGTGTATCTTCAGATTTAAAAGACATTGACATAGGGGTGCCACAAGGCTCGATTTTAGGGCCAGTGCTATTTTTAATATATATAAATGACTTAGTAAACTCGGTCCCTGAGTGGGCATTCACCAGCTTATTTGCTGATGATACTCATCTCGGAATAAAGGACAAGTCGCAAAATAAACTCGAGCAAAAAATTGAGATAGCTGTGGATATTTTGAAGGAATGGTTTCAGGCTAATGGCATATTACTGAATGCTAATAAAAGTACAATAATGCATTATCAGGTTAGAAAACGGCTATCTGAGAACGTACTTGTTACAAATAATACTTTACTAGGTTATACCTTAGACCATACTATGAGCCACTCTTATCGTATAAACAAGCTATGCAAAAAACTAGCCAGTGCAAACTACGCACTACAAAAACTGAAGCCCGTAACCAATAAAAAAACATTAATGACAGTGTATTATGCTTATGTGCACTCCCTATTAAGTTATGCGGTGACAGTCTGGGGAAATGCTTCTGATATAAATCGTGTACTAAAATGCCAAAAAAGGTCATTACGAATTATAAATGGTTTGCGCAAGCGTACGTCAGCCAAACCTTATTTTAAACAAAATAAAATAATGACAATTATTTCTTTATACATTTATAAATGTTTAATAGAAATACACCATGATCGGGATTCACATTTGAGAAAGATGGACATCCATAGCTATAATTTACGTAATAAGGAACGATTGTGTTTGCCTAAAACAAGATTGGCAAAGGTATAAAAACAAGGCATATATAATAAAATTATAATGTATAATAAACTTCCCCTCAGTATCAAAAACATGAATGACGACGAATTCGAAAGAACAATTAATTTTTTTTTTATTCAGCATCCCTTATACTCTTTAAATGAATTTATGTCTATGCGTTTGGATGAATATTCATTCCATAAAGATGGGTGAGATACGAAATTGACTAGATCTCTATGGTAGATGACAAGATATAATAATCATCAATATTTTATGACATAAAATTATATGTAAGCTATGTTTGTATAATCTAATTTGTGATGTTGTAATTTAATTGTAATTTAATTGACTGTGATATAATTGATTATTAAGGATCGGAAAAATAACCATTTTGACATTGTTAAGATACTTAATTTATTTGACATTCCTACTTACAATGATTTGACCTGCATGATTTAAACCTTTATTTTTAATTTAATATGCTTATTGTAAAAGACTTGCCGTGTGTAACTTTCTGAGTTATATGGCCAATAAATTGTTTGATTTGATTTGATTCAATTACTTCCTTACTTAATCTGTAAATAAAACAACGAGTACATAAATTAAATTGTTATAAAAGATTTGCAAATATAAACTTAAACAAAACTTTATTATCAACACTAAAAACAAATTAAAGTATTACAATAACCGTATGTCACAAGCTGCTGTTTAACGGAAAATAAAATCGGAAAAGTAAAGCAAACATATTCAAAATATTAATGGTTTTGAGACCACCCGTTACGTAAACAGAATTTTACTGTTGTGTGTGTGGGGGGGGGGAGGGGTCTCGTTTATTAAAAGTTATTAGGTTATAGGCACTTGAAATTTATAAATATTTTTGTAAAAAAAAAATTTGTTTTTATAATATGATAATTTCATGAGATTTCCACTTTTATGAAATATTTTTGAAGTAGTACATAGTAAATATATCACACTATACTATCTGTTGTTAAGCAACTTCCGTGAGAGTCGGTCTGGGTGACAAAAAAAATCTCGGCGCTACTCCGTGCTTTGAAAGGAAAGGCGCTTGAAGCTTTGTGGTCCCGGCTGCATTTGTAGTTGTTAATACCATTCAACAGCATTGGGCCAGCGCGGAGGAACATGACCCATCTTCCTTAACCATCTATAAAGAAAGCCTAAGCCCTTAGAGTAAAGATATAAAAGGGCCAAGGAAGATGACCTCTAAAGAAGAATGTTTTAAAAAAATCACCAATGCGAGATGGGACCCGAATCCATAAACTAATCTCAGGTTACATAGGATTGATGATTTTTTTTAATATACTCACAGGGCTCTTCATTAACATATATATAATAAACATTTTTCTAATTTCATTAAAACATTTACCATTGTATTTCACGTAGGCTGTGATATATATCTTTTTCAATAGCTGTATTTCTCAAGATATTGAAATTTGAATTAGTTGCCGTTCATTTCGCTTCTTAAGCTGTGACGATCTGAAAATAAAAATCTTAATTAATATATTATTGAAATCATGAATTTTTATAAAAAAATCTTAATATGCATTTTTCATTAAAAACGTTCATTACCTGTTAATTTTTGTCTTGTTTTTGTTTATGATAAAACTCTCCTCCTATATTGTATCCTGTGTTTTTTTTGGATATAGCCAATATTCTGATGTTTTTCAAGTGACTGTAAATAATGTGATAAATAACTTATTAGATTTTAAATATATCACCTTAATAATGCACTTTCAGCATTAAACCCCTACCTACCTATATACTTTATATTAGATCATAAATGTAATTTATATTGTAAACAAAAATGATGTATATAGTTCTTATTAAAATGAAATTATTTGTGATGGTCTTTTGCTGAATTAATCTTACATTACAATGGATATGAAGAGGTGATTAATTAAATGACTCTCGTTTATGAAATATTATAATGACGTTAAAAAGAATTTCATATGATGAGAAAAAAAAAATAAAAAAAAAGAAATATTATTTCGACTCAATTTTAATCAAGGATATATTGATTAAAGAATTATTGTTATTGAGCAAAATTAAAATGGTTTTAGTACCTGATTTGTATATTAACAATTTGAATTTTCCATGTTGTATTTGTAGTATGTCCCATTCCATTCTTCGATTCAAACGATCGATTATACGCATTAGTGATCGATGTCGATCTGGTATATCTGGTGTTGATAATGTGTTCTTTCTGGTGAACAGAGTAGAGACAATACAATGCTAATTTGTTCAAAACATATCATTGAGAATGCTACCTGCGAACATAAATTTTTAAAAAGCAAAAATAAAAACTGTAAGCCATTGCCTCGTTAGTTGATTAATGCACAAGCAAGTGTTAATAAAGTAATAAAAAGAAAATGTGCATGAATCGTAGCAGGGAGCACCACGTGCAGGTGAGGTTGGCAATTGGATAACATAAACATAAAATAAAACACCCTTATAATACTTTCTTTAAGAGTCCATAACCACTCGTAAATAAATACTTTTTAATGAGTATTTTGTTTACAATATTTATGTTTCCTTTTACTCCCCGACTAACTACATTTAACTACGGGAACAAAGATACAGGTGAGGAAAAAACGTAAGAGTATTACTCTACAAGCGTTATAATTTACGTACCGTGCACTTATACTAATTAACAAACGTTTAATATATGCTACTGAATATAAAAATGCGTTTCAAAAGTTGAATAAGCGTACAAGCATAATGTACAATAGCAAGCATAATGAGCAAGCAGAAATATGGGAAAACAAGTAAATATAAGCGTTAAAATTTACGTGCCATGCATTTATACTAATAAGTAAATATTTAAATCATGCTACTAAATATAAACATGCTTTAAAAAAATAAACGTATAAGCGTATTTAAGCATATATATTTAGTTGAGCATAATAAACAATAATGATAAAATAAATATATAATATATAAAGCATAAAAAGAAAGGAATATGGGAAAAAAAGCTTTAAAAAAACGTACAAGTGTATATAAGCTTAAACACATATTTATATAAGCGTAATAAATAATTATTATAAAATAAATATATAATAAAAAAAGCACATAGAGAAATATGGGAAAAATAACTAAATATAAGCGTTACAATTTACGTGTCATGCACTTATTCTAATATAAGCAAACATTTAATTTATGCTACTAAATAAAAATATGCGTTAAGAAAATAGTATATAAGCATAATATACAATAATGATAAAATAAATATCATAAAAAATATTAAAATAACTACAATACATTTTTCACTATATACTGTATTGTACTATCTATCTACTTTGGTGCAGCCACGTTAACGTTGTGCATGTAATGAAATAAAAAAATTATAACGATTGGGAGGACTGAAATAAAACAAGATTTAAACAATGACTGCGGATGGATAAGACTTATTATATCCCGAGAATTGCAAATAGGTTGTGACTACACAAATCAGCACAATAAGACAAGAAGAAGACAATAACGATTTTTACTTTAATATATATTTCATGTTTTGACATAAGCCGTTTGAACATTGCTGTCAATGAAACGAGTGAGCTTTGAAGAGCTATATCAACGTTGGTCTCTGTGAAACAGATGGTTGGGAGGTGCGGTGCGGCAAGCGCCGATCGGCAGCATAGGGCGGGTCAATTTTCGAGACACTTGTGTTTCATCCTCCGCAGTACGGACGCCCGTGCATTCTGACGGCGTCTGACGGGAGAGATTGCACAAAGCTACTGTGGGGTAGATTGTGTTACGATCACGCTAGACCGTGGTGCACTCGTCTCGCGTCGAAATGCGTGAGGAGGTCCGTAGATAATAATGAAGAATATATGCGAGCAAGCTGTCCTACATGCATGACAGCACATACTGCAAGATCGTACGCTGTAGGGACTGCTTTAGTCCCCGCTCGGTGAATCGAGCGCGCACCCCCCTTTCACCGGCGCGTTTACTCCCCCCATTGTGAATAGTTTCTGGTTAGTAAAAAGTGTTAGTGTCTCTAGCTTTATTACTTGTGCATACTTTTAATTGGCTTTGTTTGATTGATTGAATTTCGTATTTTAGTATAAATAGTTATAAGATCTGTATATAAAGACATTACATCATACTTTCTATGAAGTATCTCAACTTAAGAAGATTAACAAAGATTATGAAGTATTAGATATCGCAAACAAATACTGAAAGAAAACTTATACATGATTACAGAAATATGCAATTACAGCTGTATTTATCATTAATTAATGCAATAAAAAAAACCCAAATCCAAATAGAGTATGCAAGGAAATCTTTATTTTATACGTATATTAGTCAGTTAAAAAAAAATAAAGATGTACATATAACATGATTTAAAGTAACACACACAATATTAAAATTTATGTACTATTCCAATCTTTCCTATATATCAAACTTTACATTTTTACTTTAAATAATTTTATTTGTTTTCCTATTACCTACCATATAGAATTACACAATTACACTAAGGATTTTTTATTGTATGGGTGTTTTTTTTTTCACCCTTCTTATTTTTTAGTTTTTTTTCATTTCTTTTTTTTTAATGGGGCTTTAATTTTTTCCTCTTTTTTTATATTTCTGATATGTTATTATCATTTTTTTATCATGGTGTTTTTTTTTTCACCTTTTGGTTTTTTTTTAATTATTGTTTAATTCTTTTGCCCTTATTTTTTTTCTTTTCAATATTCCTTAGAACTAATACATATTAGTAGATTCATGTTATTTAAAACTAACACATATTAGTAGATTACATTGTCAATTTTATTTTTTTACAATAAAAAACTACCATTATAGATTTGGTGATGCTTCATAAGTATAGTCGCTTTGGATACATCAACTGTGTTGGCTTATAAATTTTTGGTTGTATAAGAGACTCAGGTTCAAACTGTTTTGGATGACTATAATGGTGTTACTTGCTGTATCGGTGAATCGATGAATGTTCGTGCACGACGGCTTCAGTCACTGCCCGCATTCGCTCATATTGTGGCATTTCTATGTAAGATGTCTGTCGTCTCTGATCTGATTGCTTGTGATCTCAAACAACAGTAATTAAAACAAAACTGCAACGACGAGTGGTTTTTCTGTAGTGCGAACAGTAAGAATAAAACAGAGATATTTCTCTAAAGCGGGAGAGAGGTCTTCTATTCACCGTCTTGTGTGTTGTAGTTTCTACTTCGTTGTGCAAAATTTGTGCAATGTTCGACGGTCACTTGAACACATTTTCTTTTATTCGTCTTTTTTGTTTAATAACGCAGAGAGATGATTGATACTGTCGTAATTTAGTTTCATTTCTTCATCTTATGAATTCTTATGTGGCGGTTTCTGCTTCTTGTGACGCTTACAGCGAATTATGTACGTGCATTGGTAACGATTCATTCATATCAATTACATTGGTGGTGTGTTTTCAGAAATTGGTTATTTGTATGATGGGATAAATCGTTTATTGATGACGACGTAGTAGTTTCCAGAGGGTAGTGTGTAGAATAGGATGTAGATTTGTTTTCTTATCAGTACGCCCACGGTGACTCCAAAACATGCGACTCCAGTCACAAACAAGGTCCTTTGCACCAAAATTTCAACATGACATGGATGTGGGTAAACTTCCAGTTTGCTTCCAGCGCTGTTCACCTCGTAAATTGGTTATTTGTATGCAGGGATGAGTTGTTTATTGATGACGACGTAGTAGCTTCTAGAGGATAGTGCGTAGAATAGGATGTTGATTTGTTCTCTTATCAGCACGCCTACGGTGGCTCCAAAACACGTGGCTCCAGTCACAAACAAGATCAATTGCACCAAAATTTCGACATGATATAGATGTGGGTATACTTCCAATGTCAGTCACCTCACAAATTGTTTTTCCCTCGAATAAGAAATGCCTTCATTTACCATTTTCAATAGTCATCACCAAATCAGGTAGGCCGATTTAAATATCATGCTGTCGCGGCCTTCAACATAACTTGTCTCAATTTACAAATTATATAGCTATTTACAGTTAATAAATATATAAATAACATTGCACAAAAATAAATAGAGCCAGGCATAAACAACTTTACCCACCAGAAACCACAGTTTGCTATTTAATACTTCATAAGCTTTGTTAATCTTCTTAGGTTGAGAAACTTCATATAAAATATGATGTAACGTCTTTTTTTACAGATCTTATAACTATTTATACTATAATACGAAATTAACTCAATCAAACAAAACCAATTAAAAGTATGCACAAGTAATTGCCCCTTACTCTCGAACGCAATCGCGACCGATCGACATTGCAATCGTGCCGCTCCGCACTCTTGATTGGTTACACATAGCATACTCTGACGCTAGTGTAACCAATCAAGAGTGCGGAGCGGCACGATTGCAATGTAGATCGGTCGCGATTGCGTTCGAGAGTGACACTCCCGCATACATTTTACCAATCAGAAACTATCCACAATGGGGGGAGGAAACGCGCCGGTGAAAGGGGAATGCGCGCTAGATTCACCGAGCGGGAACTGAAGCAGCCCCTACAGCGGACGATCAAACAGCATGTGCTCTCATGCATGTATGACAACAGCTCACATATATGCTGCATGATCATCTAGAGACCGCCTCCAGCATTTAGACGCGGGACGAGCACATCACACGGTATAGCGTGACAAGACACATCCTAGCCCGCAGCGGCTCCATGCGATCTCTTACGCCAGGCATCGTCAGAGTGCGCGGGCGTACGTTCTACGGGAGATGAAACACAGCGACTCTATCATCGACCTCTTCCTCTGTTACCAACCTGCGTTTTCCGCGCCGTGCCATCCACAAGTCCATTTTAAAGGAATCAACGTGTGAAATAGCTTCATTAAAAACCTACTCATCTCACCGGTAGCAATGTTAAAAAGACTTTTTTTTAGAACACGTTATATATATATTTTCAAATCCATTGTTGTTTTATTGGTATTTTATTGATGCTGACATTATTGGTGGTGTGTTTGTGTGTGTGTGTGTGTGTGTGTTTGTGTGTGTTTGTGTGTGTGTGTGTGTGTGTGTGTGTTTGTGTGTGTGTGTATATGTGTGTATATATGTGTGTATTTTATTGATGGTGATGATTTTATTGGATGGTGTGTAAGTGTGTGTAGGTGTGTGTGTGTGTGTGTTGGCGTTTGTATGCATGAGTGCGTGTGTATGTTGGTGCGAGTGTGTCTATTGGTGAGAATGCGTCTATTGATGTAAATGTGTCTGTTGGTGTGAGTGTGTCTGTTGGTGAAACTGCGAGTCCCTGTTAGTGTGAGTGTATGTCTGTTGGTGCGAGTGTGTGTCTGTTGGTGCGAGTGTGTGTCTGTTGGTGCGAGTGTGTGTCTGTTGGTGCGAGTGTGTGTCTGTTGGTGCGAGTGTGTCTGTTTGGTCGAGTGTGTCTGTTGGTGCGAGTGTTTGTGGCTATCTGTGTGTGTGAATGTGTCTGTTGGTGCGAGTGTGTCTGTTGTGTTTGTGAGTGGGTTGGTCTGTGGGTGTGTGGTGTATGTGTGTGCGCGAATGTGTCTGTTGGTGTATGGGTGTGTGTGAGTATGTCTGTTGGTGTGTGCGAGTGTGTCTGTTGGTGTGTGCGAGTGTGTGTGTGTGTGTGTGTGTGTGTGCGTGTGTGTGTGTGTGTGTGTGTGTGTGTGTGTGTGTGTGTGTAGTCACGAGGTGAACAATCTGACTTACATAATTTCACTTGACAAAAAGCTGCTAAATCATAACAGTTGCGGGTAAACTACGTTATTGACAAGAGGTTTATTATTTATTATTTTAGTTTTGTGGACCAAAATTTTGATATTACGGCTCTCGGTTACGCGACCTAATGCGACATATAATTGGCCATGACTAAATACATCTGATCTTAAATCCACGCCTACTCGACTGATGGTCTGTCCCTGACTTTTATGAATAGTCATGGCGTAACAAATTTGTATAGGAAATTGACGACGAGTCATTTCTATAGGACTATTTGGCTCTATGGGGGATTTGAAAAGAATACGAGGTATTAAAAATTCTAAATGTTCACCAGGCCTGCGAACGGTGATTAAACGCGGCGACGTATTTACGACGATCACTTTTGTCCCGTTTACTAAACCGTCAGCAAAACTAAGATTTCTAATGATAATGCACACGCACCCTATCTTTAGGGTGAGATCGTGAGGTGGAACACCTTTTGGTTGCAGCCGATTGAGAGCGTCCGCGCCTAAATAGATTTCGTCTACATTTTCGGTAACTACTTCGTCAATTGAATAAAAATGCAATGCCTCCGCGGGTAGACGATCTAAAATGAGACCGTTTATCTCGCGCACGTTTTCATTGTGTGTCGACAAGATCGCACGATGGGCACAAGCATCAGGCTCCTCAAGAATGACGTCTGGGAATACAAAGTCAGTCAGTTCGTCCAATTCTGTGACAAAAGAGAGCATTGACAAATCTACTAAATTTTGAATAGTTTTGCCGGAAGGAACAGCATGGGTTTCCAGCAGATTGGAACCAAGATTAAGAAGGAAATCTGAATATTCGCGGTCTTCTCTGCACCTCTGTGAGGTGGTTAGCGAGAAGGATTTTAATTTTTGCCAAAGCGCTGATGATTTAACTGAACAATTAATAACGTCAGAGGGGGTTT
Organism: Diatraea saccharalis; assembly: GCA_918026875.4. Lineage (NCBI taxonomy): Eukaryota > Metazoa > Arthropoda > Insecta > Lepidoptera > Crambidae > Diatraea > Diatraea saccharalis. The sequence goes on from OU893338.1 coordinate 7,830,460, forward strand.
TTGCGTTAATCACTACGGGTGGTATTTGACGAAAATCACCAGCGAAAATAACAATTTTACCACCAAAAATAAATTCAGATTTCATAAGGTCGCGCAAAGACCGATCTAACAAATGGATCAGATACTTGTGTGCCATCGGCGCCTCATCGTAAATGATGACGTCTGCGTGATAAATAAGTTCGGCTCTTTGCGAACCATTTGTGATGTTCCAGTACCCAAGATCGTCAACCGGGTCTAACGGAAATTTAAACATACTATGCGCGGTGGTTCCCCCGACGTAATTTTGAGCCGCGATACCCGAACTCGCCGTGCATAATGCGATGCCTTTCAAATTCGCGCGTACGTGTGCAGTAATTAATTTTAACAACAAAGTTTTACCTGTTCCGGCAGGACCATCGATAAACAATGCGGTATCACTACTTTCGCGGAAATCACGGTCTTTTAACAGTCTATCAATATAATCAAAAATTACTTTCTGTTCTTCAGACAATTGGGGTAACCATTCATCGACAAAATCAGAAAGCTCATTTTGATTATATTCAAGACGTTCGCGGCCTAACTCGGTGGTGTCGTCACAAATCGCGGGCAGGCCCTGCTCAACCGCGGACGTCCCGTGCTTCCGAAGCAACCTATCAATTTTTATAAGAGCATATTCGTAGGATTTTTGCTCGTCGTCTGGATCTGGCAAAAGCTGTCTAATATCTACGCTCATATGCGATTTGTATTTTTCCCAAAGCGATGCGACCCTAATTCCGTTCACAGCAAGTAATACCAGAAAACTACGAAGTCGGCCCGCACTCAGGAAAGTGCAAGCTTCCTCCATAGCTAACTCGTACTCTAACTCATCGTTCGCGACACCGACGGCTTTAGCAGCATCTTGAAAAGTCGTACAATTTGGGCCACCGAGGGCATATAGATCGCCATAACTGCGACAAGGAAAAGAAGCTAAAAGGAGACGTAAGTAAAATTGTTCACCTCTATTGGGTCCGACCCAAAATAAGCGCGTCACTAATTCCCCCCTTTGCCGTCTTGTAATGAACCTACCGTTTGACAGAGTATATATTTGCGCGGATTTGATGGCGGGACGTCGAGAATGAACAATAAATTTTTCGTAAAAATCAAGATACGTTAAACTATCGAATTCTTCTCCGGGAGGCCGACAAAAATATGTAAGGAGATCCGATGAGGCTCGCTGTGCTGCTCCCGCTTCTGTACCCGGTTTAAAGAAAACCGACTGTTGTCCTTCTAAATGGACAGAAAGTTGTTTGACGTTTGGCTCGCGGGCACAAACGTCAAACTCGAGAATACGCCACGTCGCTTCGCAAGACCCAAGGTAACGTTTAGTGACATACTGTTCGATCTCGTTATATCGATCGGCCTCGGAAACAATCATAACCCGGGAATGATCTGGCCCTTTCGTCATATATTTGAATAGATACCTAACGACAGCACGGGCTGAATAAGCGCATAAATTAATGTGACAATCATACTTGAGGAGTAATGCAGCGTTGTACGAAACAACCCATAGATCGTTAATTGGGACATCCCTACCCCGATATCTAATTGTGGCCTCATTTTTAGAACTACGTTTTAAGTGGACAAACCCCCTATCATCGCAATAAGTGGTGGACGTCTCCCGTTGAGGGAAAAACTTTACACACCTTTTTTTATCCTGGTCCCAACAAGGAAGATCGGTCCTAAATGGAGGACCACAGGGACCATGGATCATATGATCCAGAACGGCTTTACGTAATCTACCCTCCGCTTCGGAAGAAGCGGGAAGGTCGGCCCTAACAAACTGATCTATGTCTACGTTTTGAACGGGACCACCACCTTCTACTCTAAAGCAAATGTGGGCATGTGGTAGTCCTCGTTTTTGGAATTCAGTGACATGCATAATATACATGCACCTTCCGAACCATTTACCAGAGCGGAGATCTTTAAACAATTGAGATAACTTTAAGTTGAAAACTCTAGCGCAAATCAAAGGATGAGGTCTATGACCGACAGGGGTGGACTGTTGGATTTCTGGCCACTTGGGATTACAAGTAATTGTAAGAAAATAAGATGGGGGACCTAATCTATTAACTAAAGCGATAGAATCCATATATTTGGACTTCATGAAACGTGGTCCTCCAGTGAACGTGTTCGGCAAGTAAACACGTCCAGGCACAACGCCACCTTCCTCCCCAAGTATGGTTTCATCTTCGTTAATTTGACGCGAAACATCTACATTATCCTCGATTTCCTGGAGTGGAGCAGTTCTAACAGCGGAATTAGACGACCTACTCTGTAACCTACTGATATACCTAAGCCTTTCCTCCGATATTCTACTAAACATGTCTACTGTCCACTCCTCAGAAAGTCGGCCTAATTCAGAAAATCGAGGTTCCGAAAGCAAAAGACACCGAACGTATTTATTTTGCGTTAATTTATTACCTTTATTATCTAATTTACTGGGAAACCATCCGGGGTTACCATGAGGATAGAGCAAAGGAAATTGGAAACTTTCATACAGTTGATCCATAATATCAACTGTATGCGGTTTCCGCCCGCCTACTTTCCAAACTGCAATACAATTCGGTATGAATCTTTCGCTTTCGGTACTTAAAATAGCAGCTACTTCGTTCCCTATCGGCAAGTCTCCTAAAATGTTACCGTGAGTGCGACGCGACGCGCGTTCGAAAATAAGATGAGCATCGTCAGAAGGTTCCCTACTCAGTTGTTTGAAACAATCGATGTAAGGATTTACATCGTGCAAAAAGTGATTGATAGACCTGATTACGGTTGAATCTAAATTAAGACCAGCAGCTAAACTTTCGCGTTCGCTGCTGTCATGAATATACAAATTGAGAGGATTGGTCGTGTCTGTATAACTGAGATCGAAAACGCGGTGATAGACACGACCTTGAATTTTGAGAAACGAAATCCCGGTAGGAGGATTGTGAAAACCGTGAGAAACGCCTAAGGCACTAAAAGCGAATAGATTGTTATACGCTCGCGGGCGTTGAAGGAACGCGGGGTGATGATAGAAATCCTCATCGAGAGGTGGAAAATTTTGAACGTTGTAAGCGCCGGCGCCACAACACCATTTGAGTCTCATCTTTTCTTCGAAAAAAAGACGGGCGTGGCAGTGAGCACACACGAGCGCCTCGTTTGTGAATAAAGAACGCGTTTTCAATGAATAAATCTGATACTACATCTAATTGTTCGTTGCATTTTTGCCCGATTAAATGAGAAGAACTCCTAAGAGCGGGTTCGACATTACGACTACTGGTATTATATCGTTTAACCGCTTCCTTATTCACGGATGGATTTTCCTCAGCATATTTTTGTACCGCGTCGCGATGGATCGATGGATTTCTCGCGGTGTATCGCTGTACGGCGGTGCGATGAACGCTCGGATTTCGATCGGTATACTGCTTTACTGCTGTGCGGTTTACATTCGGATTACGGGTAGTATATTTTTTTACAGAGTCGCGATGAACGTCCGGTTTTCGAGCAGTATACCGTTTCACAGCCTCCCGGTTTACCGCCGGATTATATTCCCTAGATTTCCTAACACTCAAATTTTTATTTTCAAGACGGCAAATTCTGTCTTCTACAATTTTACTTTTCTCAATGACGACAACAGGGAGCATACCGAGTTTGCGATCATTCGAAAAACTTTCATTATTTACAGCGACTTTAATATCATTTTTTGGAGACACAGACCGAACCCTAACTCCTCTCTTTTTTTTCACGGGTCGACCTACTTTTCGCGATGATTTATATGGAACATCGATATCTAATCTTTCTAATTTAACTATTGGTTGCAATCCCAATTTTGTATCGGTTGTTACGATCGCTTCCGCCAGTGTCGACTGGATATTTACGCGAGTGGGCGACTGCAACGGTTCTAATTCGACGCGCAACTTATGTATCGAAAATTGGGAACCATCGTCTCTACGCCCAGAGAATAAAACAAATGCTAATGATTTTAAATTATTGCACCGGAGCAATCGCGCTTTACCATTAACAGCGAATCTATTATTTTCGTCGACACCGTGACTGTTAAAAACGAAATATAAATTATCGTGTCTCCAAAACGAAATTGTATTAGATTGACCGGTGAATAAATAATTATCACACCGGTCAATATGATCGTCGTCGAAGATTTGATGTCGCAACAAAACTTCGAGTTCGATTATTTTCGCGTCTCTAGAGGATTGATCGGCGGCGAACAATCCATTGAGCTTCCAACTGCTGTCGTCAATGGGTTTTATTTTGGCCAAATGGTTCCCTACAGGAATATCGGCAGGCAGTTCTTCGGGAAATATAAGTCTACTTGGACCGGGAGAAATAATGGACATATAGAGCGAATCTCCATATTTTAAAATATCGTCAATATTTGAATTGGAAAAAGACCGTCTATCATTTATAACCGAAAAACTACATGCACAAGCCGACATAGCAACACATTGGAGACCTTCGCCTCGAAAACGGCGATGGCCCTGATGTGTGGAACCTAAAAGAAAAACAATACTAAATTTTTTGTATAAAAAATAACACGCAAAAACATAACACAAAAAACTTGTGCGCGATATTTCAGACTGAAAATTTTAAGAAAATAAGGTTATGATAAAAATAAAAAACAACAAATAATAATATCTTTATTATAGTGTATGGTGATGAAAGTAATGATGAAATTAAAAACAAGAAATAATATACCAAATTAATTTTATTCGAAAAAAAAAGAAATTATAAATCCACTCATATAAAAATCAATACAATTCAAAATAATAATAAGTTTTATATTATAACAATAAGAACATGTAAGCATAAATACATAGGTAACAAGTGATTACTACGCATATAATAACAGAAAACAAAAATATATTTTTTCATGTACTGGTAGTTCTATCGTCTTTTTCGATTTTCTTCATGTAGTTCCTTCTAAAGAAATTTTCGCCTCATTGTTCCTCACTTCACAATTATTTGATATTTACATTTTTCGGTTAGCAGCACTTTAAACTTTAAATAAAATTTAATTTACTTCAAACCATGTTCAACTGATGATACAAATCATACGAAAGATTGTGTACACTGACTGCAAACGTGTTTAGTAAAATCAATAAATATTATTAGTGAAACCATTGAAATCAAATAATATACGTATGTATATCTTCTAAATATTTCAAAATAATAATATTTACTTACCAAAAATAAAAATATTTAAACAGGCTTCAATCTCATAGATAAATTATAACAAAAAAACCAAACATAAAAATCACGTATGTTGTATACTATAGTATAGTTTTTATATTTAATTTTTGAATCTATGCACGTATTTCAATATTGTGTTTGTTAGTGTAAATAACATCAATGCTTCTTTTATTTATTTTTTTACTTACTTATTAAAAAAACAAATGACTTATGATGGCTTCAGTCTGTAGCAGTGGAACTGTCCTCGGTTCGATTCCCAGTCGAGTTAATGTGGAAAATTAAATTTAACCCTAGATAGCTAACCTCCGTCGATTCGACGAGTAGCGCAAAGAAATATCGCTAGATATATTTTTTTTGTCGTATACAAACGTGTTATGGTGGTTTGTTTTTACGTGTCTCATAAGTTGATTATCACAGTTACATTTCTAACAAAAAAAAAATACGCTTTTTGTTCCGTGAGGTTTGTAGCTAAAATGTCAAGATGGTGTCCTGTTTTTAGACACACATTGCGTTTATATTGATTTAGATATCTAAATATTCGAATAACCTGCAGTATTCCAAATATGCTGCACTTCCTCTACTAATCAAAGTAACCGATGAAATTTGTTCATAAAATTTAAATACCCCTTACATACCAAATTTCATGAAAATCGTTGAAGCAACGTTTTAAGTTTAAATTTCTTTTATAAATATTAAATACTGTAATAAAATATAAAAGTGAATTAAAATAGAACAATAGTGTTATAAAACGATATTTAATTTGTTTTATCAGCATTTGGTTCAATAAAATTAAGCAATTAATAAGATAAATGGAATTTAAGCAAACCATTCATGCCCCAAATGTGCACACCAGTTAAAATAAGCATGAAAACAGTTAAAAATTGTTTTTAAACCACACAAAGTCCATAAGCAACACCAACCCCACGGTTAAAACTCATTATAGATGCCTTATTGTAAATTATATAAGAAACGATTTAAGTAGGCAGGCATAGGCACTTATTGTGATTATAAAGCAAAATTAAATTAAACATAAAATTTGCAAACCAATAATCATGTTGAATTGACAATGAGCTTAGGAGAAACAGTAGACATTAAAAGGTATCTACTTAACAATAAGTACCTACCTTCCTTTAATAAATTATAAATCAACTTACCTGATCCTATGGAATCAAATTCCACACCATCAGGGCGGTCTCCTGAACGCCTTGAAGTCTGTCTGTTGCCAGATCTCAAAGCCCTCTTCATCTAAACATAAGTTCAAGTTTAATATATACAACTCGAACGATACCTATCGTTTAATGTCGGTGCCTTACAGTTAGTTATATTACATGGAAAAATGAAGCACAAGATTATCTATACAGGTAAATATCAATATTAAATGTACAGTCGGGACAAAGTCTCATTAAAAATATTATTTCAATCACAGCAATTAGGAGCAGTCGTTGTTAAACCACTTTTGCAAGGGTTAATATCAGCTCGAGATAATATCAGTGCTTCGAAAGGCACGTCAAACCATTGGTCTAAGCTGCATTTGCAGTCGTTATTACCCTCCAATCCGCATTGGGCCAGCGTGGAGGGTCATGCATAGCCCATCCTTCGTAATCATCCATCCTGCAGTAGGAACACAAAAACTGATGATGACCTGGATTATAAATAAATAAGTAAATTATTAACGCCTGCCTACTACAGAATAAATTTCATATTAAAAATGTACACAATCAGCATTCCTCAGACCGGCATCTAGATTTTATAAAAGAATGTAATTTAATGATGTATGTATGTATGTACATATTGCTAATAATAATGTTTTAATAATTGTTTTTTTTATGACTCAAGTACATATTTGATGAATAATGACACTGCTTTCAACACAGATTAATAGAAGTCTTGAAAAAACACATAATAAAAACAAAATAGAACGTAATGTCAAATTTATAGGTAATATTTTATGTATTCTAAATAGGTAGGTACCGATTGTTAACAGACTCGATTGGCAGAATCATAATTAATCAACTGTTTTGAAAATGCATTTAATTTAAATAATACACTTTTAAAACGATAACATAATAATGTAACAAAGAACAAAAAAGTAAAGTACGTATAAAACTATCTTGAAAAAAAAACATTACTTACCATGTCAGTAACAAGAGAAGAAGTGACGTTGCGTTCGGCTTGGGGACGCTACGTTGACCGTTTTTAGAGGGCGGAAATGGTTGAATTCAAATATTAACCAACCACAAATAGCTTGGTCCCATAGTGATGTGTTCAGCTAATTCAAGAATCGATTAGTTGTAAAGTTAATTTTAAAAATTCAAGTTGACAAATAATTTGTTTGTTGTTTTGTTGTAATTAAACCAAAATGAAAAGTTAATTGTAGCCCCAACTTAGGTTCCTAATCAAATCAATGAATTTTTCCATTATAATGACAGGATATTATGGTATGTACCTTTTTCGATTCAGATAATTTTTATTTAGTTTCTTTTCGATTTGGTTAGTTTTTATTTAGTTTTTTTTATAACGTATGACCTATAATTGTATATATTTATCTTTGGAATATGTAGGAACTCTTATAATAAAATTTATCTGCAAAGAATATCCGCAAAATCTACGTAGGAAAAGATTATGTTTACAAAATAAAATTGTGTTTTCATAATTTTATCACAAGTAATAAAAATATGCTTTCCATTCTAAAATTTAGATTAAAAAAACGAGTTTTTACGCATATTATGTGTTTTTTGCGAAAATGTAATAAAATGGATAAAAATTTAAAATCAAATGTATTAAAAAGACATCGCACTAATGATATTGGACTTTAGGTAGATAGCACAATGGTAAAATACAAAATACAATTATTTGGTAAATATTAGCAAAATAATTGGTCTGCGTGTGGTTAGATCCTTGCTGAGATAGATAAACCAAAAAGGGCGATAACAAACTGTTCTGCTTATGTACATACCAGAAAGGCTGCGGTCCGACAAGAATGGCAAGGTATAACACAGAGTTAGGCAAAACTTAATTGCTATTAACAATTGATTAATAGTAACTGCGTAAAAAGTAAAAACATTCATAGTTTTTCGCATTATAACAGAAAATCAAACTATTTTTGATTGATGAATACGACCACTATATTGAAGAAGAATATATATTATTAATTACGTAATTTTTAATATTTAAAAGTGCTTATAATAGTCTTAATTAAATAAAAATATAAATGTAGATCTTATATTGAAAATATCTTTAAGTATAACAGAGTTACGTCATCATTATCTATATAGGTATAATGTTCCGTTTTAAATATTTTAAAGTATACAGAATTATGAGTTGATAATTGAAAATAAACAAGAGTAATGCAAAAATAATGTTAACATCGAGACATTCATATAAAAATGAAATAAATTCTATAATTGTGAAATAAATTAACTAAACTGAGAATTGAAAGTATTAACAATTATGAACAACATTTGAATATGGGCACGTAAGAATCACATCCCTATACACAATTAGTTCAAGCCATGACGACACTTCCGGTTTTAAAAAGTAGGATTTAGACCATACAGCCTAGTACAGAATAAATAAAAAAAAAATTGTTTCTATTTAAAACAAGTGTTTATACTTATTTCTTTCGAGTTATTGGATTAATTTAAAAAATGCATCACTGGATTACTCTTAATTGTAATATTACGTTAACGGATCATTCGTGAAATTATTTTTATTATAATATCCTGATCATTTAAATATTATTGTTTATATTATTTTACTAAGCTCATAATAATGAGAATTAATTTAAAAATATCACTTTTTTTTAAATTGAATCGAAATCGGCGGAATCCCCAATTATATTGTTAAAGGGTATGGTTAGAAAACAATAATGTATATTTTAAATTTAAGATTATTACCTATTATTATTCATATGAGAAAATATCTATTCAAAGATATTATATATTTTTGCAATATGAAATGAGTTTAGCAGTATGGCTAAGTTCCTTCGCCTGTCCAATGGACGAAACTACTACTACTACTACGAAACTATAACAGCTCGCAACAAACAGTTTTAAAGTTGTTACCTTTTACAATACCTTTCGATAAATTTGGTATTCAAATATATTTTGTGTGAAGATCATGTCAACGTAAAAGTAAGTAAACCTTTGTTTCATTACTCAATTAAAGGCTATTCATGTTTTTATTAATGTTCATTATTAAGGTTAGTTTGTTTAGGTAAGTAGTAATAAACAATTTAATTTATGATTTGTACATATAAATGTAATGTTTTTTTTAAATTACCTATCATTATTATTTTTTAATTTTTATTAGGTTTCAACTTTCATGATATGAAAAGTAATCATTTAAATTGTCATTTCCACAACCAAGCCACACTTCATGCAAATGCATGCATGTACACGAAGGTTGTTGTAGTAGGGGTGATCAAATTAAAGCTTTTTAAAAAAAATTATAAACATTTTTATCTTTTCAGAGTCTTCATAGACATAGAGAAAAGCAAGTGTTGCATAAAGTATTTTATCATACATTGACATCCAGTAAAAATAATATAAAAATAACTTACAAGATCCCATAGTTAAATCAAGATAATTTGAAATGAAAGTGGCGTTCAAGAAATATATCAGTGACAAGGCTGCATAATTTGTACCAAACATTGTCCAGTGAATAAATAATATGTATAATAATAGAATCTCAATAAATTGTGTCTATTCAATTTAGTTTTTAATTAATGTAATCTGATAATAATGATTGATTTCAGTATAGTTTAAAAGTTGGTGTTTGCCTAAAAGTAAAAGCAGGCTTTATATAATAATGATAAGTATTATATTAGGGACTTTTTTGTTAAATTATTATCAATTTACAAATTGCTTAAAAGTTGTACTTAACTGATTGAAATTTTAAATGATGCACACAGCGTTGTATAAAAATGTCACTACATTGCATTTCACAATGTGAACTATTGGATTTGAATATTCATTCAAAGTTGTGCGGTAGGTAACGATGATAAAAATCATACCATGGTATATTGTAGAGCACCCTCCATTGACAAATGCAAATTTGCAAGTTCTTACTAACTACAATGCATTCAATTTCTCTCTCCATACAAAGTAATTATTATAGACTTTTCACAGTGTTGCTATGTAAAATGGTAGGTAGCGATAATGAAAATGATGGCAAGCAACGGCAATGAAAAAGGTCAAATATGATTACTGGGAACGCCCTTCATCGACTGATTGTAATTTACAAATTCAAAAATTGTTTCTTTGACATCTACAGTTTTTGGGGTAAATCTCAAAAACTACCCTAAAATCGGGTAATTTTATTTCACTATGTAAAGGAGTCGGCAAAAATACACAATCGCTCCATACATGCTAAAGAGCTCCGAGGTTACAATGTCTGTCAAAATTAAGTATTAATTTTATACGGTTACTACTCTCAGTGTTGCCAGTAAATCACTCAAATTGTTCCATCTAGAATATATACTTAATCAATCAAGTCAAGTCTCTTACAAAAACAGTTGCATTAAAAGTTTTTTTATTAACACAATGGCCGCTATTAAAGCCGCCATCTTGAATTTTGTAAATTGAACCCCATACCGGTGTAGCACACCTATTAGCACATCCAACGCAGTTTTTATCATTTTCCTAGCGGCTATAATGACTGCGCTAGAGTCCAAAACGTGAATAGTGGGCGTTAAATTTTCAAACTGCCGTAGCAGGCGGGGTTGCCAGGTGAAGGTGAAAAAAATAGTCAAATGTGATTTCGGGATGCGCCCTCCATCGTCGAATATCAATTTTCAAGTTCTAAAATTGTTCCTTTGACAGTTACAGTTTTTGGGGTAAATCTCAAAAAATACCCTAAAATCGGGTAAAATTTTTCCATGATACGAAAAAGTCTATAGAGATACATAATCGCTCCATACATGCCGAATACCTGCGGGGTTGCCAAGTCGGTCAAAATCGAGGTTGAATTTCAAGCGTTGTTTGCTCTCAGTGTTGCCAGTTGATCGTTCTATTTTTTCCATCGGGTATCTTGAAAAGTTAAAATTAAAATAATTGCATCGAAAAAAATTCAAATTTCGACAAAAAATGTTTCCCCAAAAATCTCATAAAGTATCAAAAATTTTCAAGATTTTTTTTCACCTGGCAACACCTCAGCTACTTGCCTAAAAATTATTTCCCCGGAAGTAGTCTGACAAATGTCGCTAAGTGCGTCAAAATCGGCTCAACGTAGTGACGATACCCAATTTTTTGGATAAAATGGCTGCTGGTTTGGCCGCCATCTTGAATTTTGAAAATCCGGCTCCGTACCGGTGTGGCCAACTCGATAGCGCATCCGATGCACTTTTTACCATTTTCCTAGTGGCAATACCGACTGCGCTAGAGTCGACAAAGTAAAAAATGGGCAAAATATTTTAAATCGCCGCTCCTACCAGGGTTGCCAGGTGACGACGATGAAAATGGTCAAATGTCATTTCGGGGAGTGCCCTCCGTCGAGGAAAAGCATTTTTGAAATTCCCAAACGGCTCCTTCTACTTTTCACCTTTTTGGGGTAAATCTCCGAAATTACCCTAAAATCGGGGAAAATTTTCAGGTCATTCGAAAGAGCCAGCGGAGACTCACGACCAGTCCATACCAGGCGAAGAGCTACAATGTTGCCATGTGTGCTAAAAGTGCGTTTGAATTTTTCGAAAAAGTGAAAAAATCACAAAATGGCCGCTGCCGGCGCCGCCATATTGATTTTGCCGAGTTTCATAATTTTCCCATAGTCATGACTATATCAGGCAAGGGACCTCATTCACAGATTTTCTGCGCTGGCCACTCAGGTTCCCAAACAATTCGGGTTATGAGGGCATGTCGAAAAAAATATTTTCTACCGTGGAGCCCAGGGTTGTCAGCTCGCAGAAACAAAAACTACCAAAAGTCATAGGGCTCCTCCGGCACCACACCGCAACGAGTCTGTTTTTCGCGAAAAGTGCGTATTTCAAAATTTCACTTTTCTCCCAAAATCTCCTAAACTACCACGAAAATGGTAGAAATTATTACCAACTTAAAAAGTTAGCAGCTAGCCCCACGACCACCCCATACGACGCGAACCCGTCCGACGCCGCCATCTTGGAGAAAATCTCACTGGAAAATGGCGATTTTTCACTGCCGAAACAAAATGGCCGCCCCCGCCGCCGCCATGTTGACGCGCAAATGAAAACTCCCCGTACGTAAAAATCGACTATAATTCCGAGTCGCAGGCGTAAAAAGCCCCCCTCCAAACCCACAGAAAAACAATTGACGATTGCCCGAACAGAGGTCGAAAAATGCCAAATTTCCAGGTTAAATATCTCGGCCGCCATTTTGTTTTTTTAATCAAACCTTTTTCCAGTGTCATTTTTTTAACCAAATCTACGACCATTTTGAATATCGTAACCGTAGAGTGAATAATGTAGAAACTAAAAAAATTATCTCGCCGCCATTTTGTTTTTTGGCTGTACCGATACGCCATTTCAACTCATTTTAAAAAAATATTATCAGTCTCCATACATGAAAATGTCATTTTCCCCCTCCTTCTACCCGAAAAAAGCATGGAGTGAGTCAGTGAGTCAGTCAGTGGTAATTGAGCTTTATATATTATAGACTAGCTTTCGCTTGGTTGCCCCGGGCTGCGAGCAGCGGAGGTCACGAGTAGCTAGTGGAATCGGGGCGGTGGGGTTTCAAGTCCGCCTATTGTTATGTCGGGTTTACAGTTTGAAATTGCGTAGAAAAGGTCAGTAAGTTCTATCTTCAAATAAAAGGTGTTAAAGGACACAAAGCACCATACATCAAAGAAAAAGTGTTGCCAGTTGACACTTAATAGAAAAAGAAATATTCAGTCGAAAAACGCAAGCAAAACTTAAAATAAATTTTGCATAGATACTTAAAATAAGTTTTGTCTTTTATTCTCTTATTCTTATTTATTAGTAAATTACTGTATAATATTAAAAAACAATCGAACATATATTTCCATCAGTGTTACTATCATTAATTAATCAATTAAATGTCAAGAAATAGTATTTATTGTATTTGCATTATTACATTACATTATGTATGTAAGATTATTTATTATATGAAAAGGGAACCGATGTCGTGGCCAGATATTAGATCGATTCACAATGCGGTGGGGTTTTAAGTCCGCCTTCGTTTCAGAATAGAAGCTTTCGCTTGGTTGCCCCGGGCTGCGAGCAGCCCGGGGAGGTCACGAGTAGCTAGTGGAAACGGGGCGGTGGGGTTTTAAGTCCGCCTCCGTTGCAGAATTTGAGTTTTTCGATTTTTTTTTGTTGTTTGTTTTATAGTTTGAAATCGCCTTCAAAAAGTTAGTGAATTCTGTCTTCAAATGAAAGGTGTTTAAGCACCATACATCAAAGAAAAAGAGTTGCCAGTTTACGCTTAACAGAAAAAGAAATATTGAGTCGAAAGACGCGAGCAAAACTTAAAATAAATTTTGTATAGATTGGCATGTGGTCTGTTATTCTCTTCTTCTTATTCAATAGTAAGTAAATATTTAATTAATACAGATATTGGGGTTTTAAGTCCGCCTCTTGTTATGTTGGGTTTACAGTATAAAATTGCCTAGTAAAAATTAGTAAGTTCTATCTTCAAATGAAAGTTGTTTAAGTACACAAAGCAATACACTCAATAGAAAATGAAATATTCAGTCGTAAAACGCTAGATAGGTTTGTAGTATTTTAAATCTTATTCTTATTTAATGGTAAATTAATTTTTAGTATTAACAAGAACAATCAAACATACATTTCCGCAAGTGTTACTATTATTTATTGTTTTTGCATATATATTTTAAAACTTGGAAAAAATACTCTATAATACTAAACTTTGAGAAAAGATGTGTGCCTTTATAGAAACTATTTCACAGAAATTAAGTTACAATATTAAATTAGTTTGAATAAAAAAAGAACATAATTTCTCATTACTCTAAAAGTATAGGAAAATGTACTTTAAGTAATAAATTATCGTGTCAAAAATTGGAAAAATTTGGGAAACAAATGATCCATATACACGCTATAAAGCTCTCGAATTGTCAAGTGAATCAAAATCGAATCTTAAATTAAAATGGTAACTGCGCAGGCTGGATTGCTCATAATCAGTATTATAAACCAAATGTTACCATCAACAAAAGCGATTCGTTTCTGGCATACACTAACCTAACTAACCCATATGTTATAATAAGCCTATACAAGTTTTTGTTGCTTTACTTATTACAAAGTTCTTGAGCATAAAGCTACCTACATAACAAAATATTTGTGCATTGCTGTCAAATTCAAGTATATACATTAGTTATGTAAGATTTATTTATTATATGAAAAGGGAACCGATGTCGTGGCAGTTATTAGAATCGATCTATTCATGAGGCGGTGGGGTTTTAAGTCCGCCTTCGTTACAGAATAGAAGCTTTCGCTTGGTTGAGGTAACGAGTAGCTAGTGGAATTGGGGCGGTAGAGTTTTAAGTCCGCCTCTTGTTATGTCGGGTTTACAGTTTGAAAATTCCTAGTAAAAATTAGTAAGTTCTAAATATATCAAAGAAAAAGGGTTGCCAGTTTTCACGCAGTAGAAAAAGAAAAATTCAGTCGAAAAACGCAAGCACAACTTTAAGAAATTTCGTATAGATCGGCTTATAATCTTATACTATCTTATCCTTATTCAATTGTAAGTTAATATTTAGTATTTAAAAAAGTCTAGTAGTTATTGCCACCAGTATTACCATTATAAAATGAACAAATAAATATCAATAAATAATATTAATTGTATTAGCATCTATATTTTAAAACTTGTGTAAAAGTACGACACAACTTTTGTAATAGTTTTATTAAATTGCTCTAAAATACAATTTAATAAAACTTTTATAAAAGTTGTGTCGGTTAATAGAATCCATATAAAGTAATAAAGGTGAATTCAAATGGTGATATTCTATCAGTGGCTTAAAACTGAAAATTAAAATAGTTTAATTTAAAAAAAAAGGAGATATTTTCTAAATAATCTGAAAAGTATAAAAATATATATTTGAAGTATTCATTATTGTGTCAAAAATTGGAAAATTTGGAAACAAATGGTCCATTTACACGCTATAAAGCATGAATTGCAAAGTCCATCAAAACCAAATCAAATAAACAACATAAACCAAATGTTTCCTTCTACAAAAGCGAGTCGTTTCTGGCACTTCGCCGGCCGCTGCCGCGGCACGCTCGCTTCGCTCGCTCGGCTCGTGCGTTGTTTATCATATACTAACCTAACCTAACCCATACGTTATAAAATAAACCTATACAAGTTTCTGTAGCTATACTTATGACAAAGTTCTCGAGCATAAATCTACCTACATAAAAAAATATTTGTGCATTGCCGTCAATTTAAAGTATTTATATTACAGAGTATAATAAGTATTTGAAACGCAGCTAAATAAATGAAAATGAAAATGAAATATATAATTTAAAAAATGACATGCAATTCAACCGTTTAAAAGAAGTGATATTAAATGATGTTATTATTATTAAAAAAAAATATATACATAATTACGTAAAATTCGTTTTTATTGACAAATAATTATGAACTTTTTACATGAAACAAGAATTTAAAGTAATTTCTTAAATAATTTTCATCAGTTGTAAAATAGATTGTATCGTCATTCCATCTGTATAATTATCTGTAGATAGGTTTCAGTAGTCAAAAAATAGAGTGCATCCATCCATCCATCGATTTGTAATAATAGGTAGGTAATTTCCTTCCAATTGTTTAAGTAATCAGAATCTGTAATCAGAAAAATACATTATTATGCTGCGTACAACAGCAATACTCATTAAAAATATGATGTGCATGCAAAAATATGGATATTAGTTAGTTAGGAAAAATGTGACCATTCCAAAAATTTTAAGATTGCGTTTTTTTATTGTACATCAGTGGTTCTTAAGCTTGCGGTCATTACGGACCATTAAACAAATTTCCATCTTGCCATGGATCAGCTGCTTTAATATGCTGTACTAAATCTAGATAATGAAAGATCATGTCTCTTTATATAAAATAATAATAAAACCTTCGCTCATAATAAATCGGTCCATTCGCGTTGCTTCAAAAGACCACCAGTGGTCCGCAGATCACCAATTAAGAACCACTGCTGTAAATAATATTCGTTTAATTATTTCTCTCTTTTTCTTTATGAGAAGCAAAAGATACGGTCTGAGTTTGACAAAATAAACAAGAATATTTAAAATGGTAATAATTAAAAATAGTGTATAAATTATATTATGAATAATTAAACAATTAAAATGATATATAATATAAACTATTAAATTTAGTCTATTTATCGATAACATTTCATTAAAATTAAATGAAACAATTTTGCGAACCGCGCTTATATTTGATTTCATGACTGATCTTTTTCCAAAAAAACATTAAATATGAACCATGTAAGTAACATTTTTGTATGATAATGATAATAAAATAATTATAGAGTTTATTCAAATATACACACGGCCGCATGTCAGACCATACATTTTCGTATCGTGTATCGACCGCGCTTCGTACAAAACATTAACAGAGTTCAACTTACTGTGGTGGTAGAGTGTAGCTTGACATGCGACAGTGCGTACAATACGAAAACTTAAAATATTAATAATATAATAAAATAATTGATTTACCGTGACAGTTAAATATTTTTCCATTGGTACAATTGATTGAATTAGTAGATATAATCCAACATAGTTTTATGGCAGTCAATTACTTCCTTAGTTAATCTGTAAATAAAACAACGAGTACATAAATTAAATTGTTATAAAAGATTTGCAAATATAAACTTAAAACATTATTATCAACACTAAAAACAAATTAAAGTATTACAATAACCGTATGTCACAAGCTGCTGTTTAACGGAAAATAAAATCGGAAAAGTAAAGCATACATATTCAAAATATTAATGGTTTTGAGACCACCCGTTACGTAAACAGAATTTTATTGTTGTGGGGGGGGGTCTCGTTTATTAAAGTTATTTCGGATTTGAATCCTATCTTAGGCACTTGAAATTTATAAATATTTTTGTAAAAAAAGATTTGTTTTTATAATATGATAATTTCATGAGATTTCCACTTTTATGAAATATTTATTTTGAATTATTTTTGAAGTAGTACATAGTAAATATATCACACTATACTATCTGTTCTTAAGCAACTTCCGTGAGAGTCGGTCTGGGTGACAAAAAAAATCTCGGCGCTACTCCGTGCTTTGAAAGGAAAGGCGCTTGAAGCTGTGTGGTCCCGGCTGCATTTGTAGTTGTTAATACCATTCAACAGCATTGGGCCAGCGCGGAGAAACATGACCCATCTTCCTTAACCATCTATAAAGAAAGCCTAAGCCCTTAGAGTAAAGATATAAAAGGACCAAGGAAGATGACCTCTAAAGAAGAATGTTTAAAAAAAATCACCAATGCGAGATGGGACCCGAATCCATAAACTAATCTCAGGTTATATAGGATTGATGATTTTTTTTAATATACTCATAGGGCTCTTCATTAACATATATATAATAAACATTTTTCTAATTTCATTAAAACATTTACCATTGTATTTCACGTAGGCTGTGATATATATCTTTTTCAATAGCTGTATTTCTCAAGATATTGAAATTTGAATTAGTTGCCGTTCATTTCGCTTCTTAAGCTGTGACGTTCTGAAAATAAAAATCTTAATTAATATATTATTGAAATCATGAATTTTTATAAAAAATCTTAATATGCATTTTTCATTAAAAACGTTCATTACCTGTTAATTTTTGTCTTGTTTTTGTTTATGATAAAACTCTCCTCATATATTGTATCCTGTGTTTTTTTGGATATAGCCAATATTCTGATGTTTTTCAAGCGACTGTAAATAATGTGATAAATAACTTATTAGATTTTAATTATATCACCTTAATAATGCACTTTCAGCATTAAACCCCTACCTACCTATATACTTTATATTAGATCATAAATGTAATTTATATTGTAAATAAAAATATGTATGTATATAGTTCTTATTAAAATGAAATTATTTGTGATGGTCTTTTGCTGAATTAATCTTACATTACAATGGATATGAATAGGTGATTAATTAAATGACTCTCGTTTATGAAATATTATAATGACGTTAAAAAGAATTTCATATGATGAGAAAAAAAGAAATAAAAAAAAAAAAGAAATATTATTTCGACTCAATTTTAATCAAGGATATATTGATCAAAGAATTATTGTTATTGAGCAAAATTAAAATGGTTTTAGTACCTGATTTGTATATTAACAATTTGAATTTTCCATGTTGTATTTGTAGTATGTCCCATTCCATTCTTCGATTCAAACGATCGATTATACGCATTGGTGATCGATGTCGATCTGGTATATCTGGTGTTGATAATGTGTTCTTTCTGGTGAACAGAGTAGAGACAATACAATGCTAATTTGTTCAAAACATATCATTGAGAATGCTACCTGCGAACATAAATTTTTAAAAAGCAAAAATAAAAACTGTAAGCCATTGCCTCGTTAGTTGATTAATGCACAAGCAAGTGTTAATAAAGTAATAAAAAGAAAATGTGCATGAATCGTAGCAGGGAGCACCACGTGCAGGTGAGGTTGGCAATTGGATAACATAAACATAAAATAAAACACCCTTATAATACTTTCTTTAAGAGTCCATAACCACTCGTAAATAAAATACTTTTTAATGAGTGTTTTGTTTACAATATTTATGTTTCCTTTTACTCCCCGACTAACTACATTTAACTACGGGAACAAAGATACAGGTGAGGAAAAAACGTAAGAGTATTACTCTACAAGCGTTATAATTTACGTACCGTGCACTTATACTAATAAACAAACGTTTAATATATGCTACTGAATATAAACATGCGTTTCAAAAGTTGAATAAGCGTACAAGCATAATGTACAATAGCAAGCATAATGAGCAAGCAGAAATATGGGAAAACAAGTAAATATAAGCGTTAAAATTATACGTGCCATGCATTTATACTAATAAGTAAATATTTAAATCATGCTACTAAATATAAACATGCTTTAAAAAAATAAACGTATAAGCGTATTTAAGCATATATATTTAGTTGAGCATAATAAACAATAATGATAAAATAAATATATAATAAAAAAAGCACAAAGAAAAATATGGGAAAAATAACTAAATATAAGTGTTACAATTTACGTGTCATGCACTTATTCTAATATAAGGAAACATTTAATTTATGCTACTAAATAAAAATATGCGTTAAGAAAATAGTATATAAGCATAATATACAATAATGATAAAATAAATATAATAAAAAATATTAAAATAACTACAATACATTTTTCACTATATACTGTATTGTACTAAATATAATAAAACATATTAAAATAACTACAATACATTTTTCACTATATACTGTATTGTACTATCTATCTACTTTGGTGCAGCCATGTTAACGTTGTGCATGTAATGAAATAAAAAAATTATAACGATTGGGAGGACTGAAATAAAACAAGATTTAAACAATGACTGCGGATGGATAAGACTTATTATATCCCGAGAATTGCAAATAGGTTGTGACTACACATATCAGCACAATAAGACAAGAAGAAGACAATAACGATTTTTACTTTAATATATATTTCATGTTTTGACATAAGCCGTTTGAACATTGCTGTCAATGAAACGAATGAGCTTTGAAGAGTTATATCAACGTTGGTCCCTGTGAAACAGATGGTTGGGAGGTGCGGTGCGGCAAGCGCCGATCGGCAGCATAGGGCGGGTCAATTTTCGAGACACTTGTGTTTCATCCTCCGCAGTACGGACGCCCGTGCATTCTGACGGCGTCTGACGGGAGAGATTGCACAAAGCTACTGTGGGGTAGATTATGTTACGATCACGCTAGACCGTGGTGCGCTCGTCTCGCGTCGAAATGCGTGAGGAGGTCCGTAGATAATAATGCAGAATATATGCGAGCAAGCTGTCCTACATGCATGACAGCACATACTGCAAGATCGTACGCTGTAGGGACTGCTTTAGTCCCCGCTCGGTGAATCGAGCGCGCACCCCCCTTTCACCGGCGCGTTTACTCCCCCCATTGTGAATAGTTTCTGGTTAGTAAAAAGTGTTAGTGTCTCTAGCTTTATTACTTGTGCATACTTTTAATTGGCTTTGTTTGATTGATTGAATTTCGTATTTTAGTATAAATAGTTATAAGATCTGTATATAAAGACATTACATCATACTTTCTATGAAGTATCTCAACTTAAGAAGATTAACAAAGATTATGAAGTATTAGATATCGCAAACAAATACTGAAAGAAAACTTATACATGATTACAGAAATATGCAATTACAGCTGTATTTATCATTAATTAATGCAATAAAAAAAACCCAAATCCAAATAGAGTATGCAAGGAAATCTTTATTTTATACGTATATTAGTCAGTTAAAAAAAATACAGATGTACATATAACATGATTTAAAGTAACACACACAATATTAAAATTTATGTACTATTCCAATATTTCCTATATATCAAACTTTACATTTTTACTTTAAATAATTTTATTTGTTTTCCTATTATCTACCATATAGAATTACACTAAGGATTTTTTATTGTATGGGTGTTTTTTTTTTCACCCTTCTTATTTTTTAGTTTTTTTTTCATTTCTTTTTTTTTAATGGGGCTTTAATTTTTTCCTCTTTTTTTATATTTCTGATATGTTATTATCATTTTTTTTATCATGGTGTTTTTTTTTTCAATTATTTTTGGTTTTTTTTTAAATTATTGTTTAATTCTTTTGCCCTTATTTTTTTCTTTTCAATATTCCTTAGAACTAATACATATTAGTAGATTCATATTATTTAAAACTAACACATATTAGTAGATTACATTGTCAATTTTGAATACATATCGTACATATATTGATTACCTGTAATTATTTTTTTTACAATAAAAAACTACCATTATAGATTTGGTGATGCTTTATAAGTATAGTCGCTTTGGATACATCAGCTATGTTGGCTTATAAATTTTTGGTTGTATAAGAGACTCAGGTTCAAACTGTTTTGGATGACTATAATGGTGTTACTTGCTGTATCGGTGAATCGATGAATGTTCGTGCACGACGACTTCAGTCACTGCCCGCATTCGCTCATATTGTGGCATTTCTATGTAAGATGTCTGTCGTCTCTGATCTGATTGCTTGTGATCTCAAACAACAGTAATTAAAACAAAACTGCAACGACGAGTGGTTTTTCTGTAGTGAGAACAGTAAGAATAAAACGGAGATATTTCTCTAAAGCGGGAGAGAGGTCTTCTATTCACCGTCTTGTGTGTTGTAGTTTCTACTTCGTTGTGCAAAATTTGTGCAATGTTCGACGGTCACATGAACACATTTTCTTTTATTCGTCTTTTTTGTTTGATAACGCAGAGAGATGATCGATACTGTCGTAATTTAGTTTCATTTCTTCATCTTATGAATTCTTATGTGGCGGTTTATGCTTCTTGTGACGCTTACAGCGAATAATGTACGTGCATTGGTAACGATTCATTCATATCAATTACATTGGTGGTGTGTTTTCAGAAATTGGTTATTTGTATGATGGGATAAATCGTTTATTGATGACGACGTAGTAGTTTCCAGAGGGTAGCGTGTAGAATAGGATGTAGATTTGTTTTCTTATCGGTACGCCCACGGTGACTCCAGTCACAAACAAGGTCCTTTGCACCAAAATTTCAACATGACATGGATGTGGGTAAACTTCCAGTTTGCTTCCAGCGCTGTTCACCTCGTAAATTGGTTATTTGTATGCAGGGATGAGTTGTTTATTGATGACGACGTAGTAGCTTCTAGAGGATAGTGCGTAGAATAGGATGTTGATTTGTTCTCTTATCAGCACGCCTACGGTGGCTCCAAAACACGTGGCTCCAGTCACAAACAAGATCAATTGCACCAAAATTTCGACATGATATAGATGTGGGTAAACTTCCAATGTCAGTCACCTCACAAATTGTTTTTCCCTCGAATAAGAAATGCCTTCATTTACCATTTTCAATAGTCATCACCAAATTAGGTACCTAGGCCGATTTAAATATCATGCTGCCGCGGCCTTCAACATAACTTGTCTCAATTTACAAATTATATAGCTATTTACAGTTAATAAATATATAAATAACATTGCACAAAAATAAATAGAGCCAGGCATAAACAACTTTACCCACCAGAAACCACAGTTTGCTATTTAATACTTCATAAGCTTTGTTAATCTTCTTAGGTTGAGAAACTTCATATAAAATATGATGTAACGTCTTTTTTACAGATCTTATAACTATTTATACTATAATACGAAATTAACTCAATCAAACAAAACCAATTAAAAGTATGCACAAGTAATTGCCCCTTACTCTCGAACGCAATCGCGACCGATCGACATTGCAATCGTGCCGCTCCGCACTCTTGATTGGTTACACATAGCATACTCTGGCGCTAGTGTAACCAATCAAGAGTGCGGAGCGGCACGATTGCAACGTAGATCGGTCGCGATTGCCTTCGAGAGTGACACTCCCGCATACTTTTTACCAATCAGAAACTATCCACAATGGGGGGAGGAAACGCGCCGGTGAAAGGGGGATGCGCGCTAGATTCACCGAGCGGGAACTGAAGCAGCCTCTACAGCGGACGATCAAACAGCATGTGTTCTCATGCATGTATGACAACAGCTCACATATATGCTGCATGATCATCTAGAGACCGCCTCCAGCATTTAGACGCGGGACGAGCGCATAACACGGTATAGCGTGACAAGACACATCCTAGCCCGCAGCGGCTCCATGCGATCTCTTACACCAGGCATCGTCAGAGTGCGCGGGCGTACGTTCTACGGGAGATGAAACACGGCGACGCGATCATCGACCTCTTCCTCTGTTACCGACCTGCGTTTTTCGCGCCGTACCATCCACAAGTCCATTTTACAGGAATCAACGTGTGAAATAGCTTCATCAAGAACCTACTCATCTCACCGGTAGCAACGTTAAAAAGACTTTTTTTTAGAACACGTAATATATATATTTTCAAAACCATTGTTGTTTTATTGGTATTTTATTGATGCTGACTGACGATCTTATTGGTGGTGTGTTTGTGTGTGTGTAGGTGTGTGTGTAGATTGTGTAGGTTGTGTGTGTGTGGGTGTAGGTGCAAGTGTATCTGTTGGTGCGAGTGTGAGTCCCTGTTGGTGTGAGTGTGAGTTTCTGTTGGGGCGTGTGTGTGTGTGTGTGTGTGTGTGTGTAAGGCGGGCTCAAGTGTGTTGGCGTGTGTATGTGTGTGTGTTGGCGTGTGTATGTATGAGTGTGTCTATTGGTGAGAATGTGTCTATTGGTGTGAGTGTGTCTATTGGTGTGAGTGTGTCTGTTGGTGAGAGTGCGAGTCCCTGTTAGTGCGAGTGTGTGTCTGTCGGTGTATGTGTGTGTGCGAATGTGTCTGTTGGTGTATGTGTGTGTGCGAATGTGTCTGTTGGTGTATGGATGTGTGCGAGGGTCTGTTGGTGTGAGTCTGTCTGTTGCTGCTAGTGTATGTGTATGTGCGTGTGCGAATGCGTCTGTTGGTGTATGGATGTGTGCGAGGGTCTATTGGTGTGAGTGTGTCTGTTGCTGCCAGTGTATGTGTGTGTGCGAATGCGTCTGTTGGTGTATGGATTTGTGCGAGGGTCTGTTGGTGTGTGCGAGGTGTGTCTATTGGTGTGTGCGAGTGTGTCTGTTGGTTTGAGTGTGAATCCCTGTTGGTGAGAATGAGTCCCTGGTGTGTGTGAGTGTGTCTGTTGGCTCTTGTGTGTGAGTGTGTGTCTGTTGGTGTGAGTGTGAATTTCTGTTGGGGCGTGTGTGTGTTGGTATGTGTGTGTGTGTGTGTGTGTGTGTGTGTGTGTTGGCGTTTGTATATATGAGTGCGTGTGTATGTTGGTGCGAGTGAGTCTATTGGTGAGAATGCGTCTATTGGTGTGAATGTGTCTGTTGGTGTGAGTGTGTCTGTTGGTGAGAGTGCGAGTCCCTGTTAGTGTGAGTGTGTGTCTGTTGGTGAGAGTGCGAGTCTCTGTTAGTGTGAGTGTGTGTCTGTTGGTGCGAGTGTGTCTGTTGGTGCGAGTTTTTGTGGCTATCTGTGTGTGTGAATGTGTCTGTTGGCGCGAGTGTGTCTGTTGGTGTGTGCGAGTGTGTCTGTTGGTGTGTGTGTGTGTGTGTGTGTGTGTGTGTGTGTGTGTGTGTGTGTGTGTGTGAGTGTGTATGTGTGTGTGTGTGTGTAGTCACGAGGTGAACAATCTGACTTACATAATTTCACTTGACAAAAAGCTGCTAAATTATAACAGTTGCGGGTAAACTACGTTATTGACAAGAGGTTTGTTATTTATTATTTTAGTTTTGTGGACCAAAATTTTGATATTACGGCTCTCGGTTACGCGACCTAATGCGACATATAATTGGCCATGACTAAATACATCTGATCTTAAATCCACGCCTACTCGACTGATGGTCTGTCCCTGACTTTTATGAATAGTCATGGCGTAACAAATTTGTATAGGAAATTGACGACGAGTCATTTCTATAGGACTATTTGGCTCTATGGGGGATTTGAAAAGAATACGAGGTATTAAAAATTCTAAATGTTCACCAGGCCTGCGAACGGTGATTAAACGCGGCGACGTATTTACGACGATCACTTTTGTCCCGTTTACTAAACCGTCAGCAAAACTAAGATTTCTAATGATAATGCACACGCACCCTATCTTTAGGGTGAGATCGTGAGGTGGAACACCTTTTGGTTGCAGCCGATTGAGAGCGTCCGCGCCTAAATAGATTTCGTCTACATTTTCGGTAACTACTTCGTCAATTGAATAAAAATGCAATGCCTCCGCGGGTAGACGATCTAAAATGAGACCGTTTATCTCGCGCACGTTTTCATTGTGTGTCGACAAGATCGCACGATGGGCACAAGCATCAGGCTCCTCAAGAATGACGTCTGGGAATACAAAGTCAGTCAGTTCGTCCAATTCTGTGACAAAAGAGAGCATTGACAAATCTACTAAATTTTGAATAGTTTTGCCGGAAGGAACAGCATGGGTTTCCAGCAGATTGGAACCAAGATTAAGAAGGAAATCTGAATATTCGCGGTCTTCTCTGCACCTCTGTGAGGTGGTTAGCGAGAAGGATTTTAATTTTTGCCAAAGCGCTGATGATTTAACTGAACAATTAATAACGTCAGAGGGGGTTTTTGCGTTAATCACTACGGGTGGTATTTGACGAAAATCACCAGCGAAAATAACAATTTTACCACCAAAAATAAATTCAGATTTCATAAGGTCGCGCAAAGACCGATCTAACAAATGGATCAGATACTTGTGTGCCATCGGCGCCTCATCGTAAATGATGACGTCTGCGTGATAAATAAGTTCGGCTCTTTGCGAACCATTTGTGATGTTCCAGTACCCAAGATCGTCAACCGGGTCTAACGGAAATTTAAACATACTATGCGCGGTGGTTCCCCCGACGTAATTTTGAGCCGCGATACCCGAACTCGCCGTGCATAATGCGATGCCTTTCAAATTCGCGCGTACGTGTGCAGTAATTAATTTTAACAACAAAGTTTTACCTGTTCCGGCAGGACCATCGATAAACAATGCGGTATCACTACTTTCGCGGAAATCACGGTCTTTTAACAGTCTATCAATATAATCAAAAATTACTTTCTGTTCTTCAGACAATTGGGGTAACCATTCATCGACAAAATCAGAAAGCTCATTTTGATTATATTCAAGACGTTCGCGGCCTAACTCGGTGGTGTCGTCACAAATCGCGGGCAGGCCCTGCTCAACCGCGGACGTCCCGTGCTTCCGAAGCAACCTATCAATTTTTATAAGAGCATATTCGTAGGATTTTTGCTCGTCGTCTGGATCTGGCAAAAGCTGTCTAATATCTACGCTCATATGCGATTTGTATTTTTCCCAAAGCGATGCGACCCTAATTCCGTTCACAGCAAGTAATACCAGAAAACTACGAAGTCGGCCCGCACTCAGGAAAGTGCAAGCTTCCTCCATAGCTAACTCGTACTCTAACTCATCGTTCGCGACACCGACGGCTTTAGCAGCATCTTGAAAAGTCGTACAATTTGGGCCACCGAGGGCATATAGATCGCCATAATTGCGACAAGGAAAAGAAGCTAAAAGGAGACGTAAGTAAAATTGTTCACCTCTATTGGGTCCGACCCAAAATAAGCGCGTCACTAATTCCCCCCTTTGCCGTCTTGTAATGAACCTACCGTTTGACAGAGTATATATTTGCGCGGATTTGATGGCGGGACGTCGAGAATGAACAATAAATTTTTCGTAAAAATCAAGATACGTTAAACTATCGAATTCTTCTCCGGGAGGCCGACAAAAATATGTAAGGAGATCCGATGAGGCTCGCTGTGCTGCTCCCGCTTCTGTACCCGGTTTAAAGAAAACCGACTGTTGTCCTTCTAAATGGACAGAAAGTTGTTTGACGTTTGGCTCGCGGGCACAAACGTCAAACTCGAGAATACGCCACGTCGCTTCGCAAGACCCAAGGTAACGTTTAGTGACATACTGTTCGATCTCGTTATATCGATCGGCCTCGGAAACAATCATAACCCGGGAATGATCTGGCCCTTTCGTCATATATTTGAATAGATACCTAACGACAGCACGGGCTGAATAAGCGCATAAATTAATGTGACAATCATACTTGAGGAGTAATGCAGCGTTGTACGAAACAACCCATAAATCGTTAATTGGAACATCCCTACCCCGATATCTAATTGTGGCCTCATTTTTAGAACTACGTTTTAAGTGGACAAACCCCCTATCATCGCAATAAGTGGTGGACGTCTCCCGTTGAGGGAAAAACTTTACACACCTTTTTTTATCCTGGTCCCAACAAGGAAGATCGGTCCTAAATGGAGGACCACAGGGACCATGGATCATATGATCCAGAACGGCTTTACGTAATCTACCCTCCGCTTCGGAAGAAGCGGGAAGGTCGGCCCTAACAAACTGATCTATGTCTACGTTTTGAACGGGACCACCACCTTCTACTCTAAAGCAAATGTGGGCATGTGGTAGTCCTCGTTTTTGGAATTCAGTGACATGCATAATATACATGCACCTTCCGAACCATTTACCAGAGCGGAGATCTTTAAACAATTGAGATAACTTTAAGTTGAAAACTCTAGCGCAAATCAAAGGATGAGGTCTATGACCGACAGGGGTGGACTGTTGGATTTCTGGCCACTTGGGATTACAAGTAATTGTAAGAAAATAAGATGGGGGACCTAATCTATTAACTAAAGCGATAGAATCCATATATTTGGACTTCATGAAACGTGGTCCTCCAGTGAACGTGTTCGGCAAGTAAACACGTCCAGGCACAACGCCACCTTCCTCCCCAAGTATGGTTTCATCTTCGTTAATTTGACGCGAAACATCTACATTATCCTCGATTTCCTGGAGTGGAGCAGTTCTAACAGCGGAATTAGACGACCTACTCTGTAACCTACTGATATACCTAAGCCTTTCCTCCGATATTCTACTAAACATGTCTACTGTCCACTCCTCAGAAAGTCGGCCTAATTCAGAAAATCGAGGTTCCGAAAGCAAAAGACACCGAACGTATTTATTTTGCGTTAATTTATTACCTTTATTATCTAATTTACTGGGAAACCATCCGGGGTTACCATGAGGATAGAGCAAAGGAAATTGGAAACTTTCATACAGTTGATCCATAATATCAACTGTATGCGGTTTCCGCCCGCCTACTTTCCAAACTGCAATACAATTCGGTATGAATCTTTCGCTTTCGGTACTTAAAATAGCAGCTACTTCGTTCCCTATCGGCAAGTCTCCTAAAATGTTACCGTGAGTGCGACGCGACGCACGTTCGAAAATAAGATGAGCATCGTCAGAAGGTTCCCTACTCAGTTGTTTGAAACAATCGATGTAAGGATTTACATCGTGCAAAAAGTGATTGATAGACCTGATTACGGTTGAATCTAAATTAAGACCAGCAGCTAAACTTTCGCGTTCGCTGCTGTCATGGATATACAAATTGAGAGGATTGGTCGTGTCTGTATAACTGAGATCGAAAACGCGATGATAGACACGACCTTGAATTTTGAGAAACGAAATCCCGGTAGGAGGATTGTGAAAACCGTGAGAAACGCCTAAGGCACTGAAAGCGAATAGATTGTTGTACGCTCGCGGGCGTTGAAGGAACGCGGGGTGATGATAGAAATCCTCATCGAGAGGTGGAAAATTTTGAACGTTGTAAGCGCCGGCGCCACAACACCATTTGAGTCTCATCTTTTCTTCGAAAAAAAGACGAGCGTGGCAGTGAGCACACACGATAACCTCGTTCGTGAATAAAGAACGCGTTTTCAATGAATAAATCTGTACTACATCTAATTGTTCGTTGCATTTTTGCCCGATTAAATGAGAAGAACTCCTAAGAGCGGGTTCGACATTACGACTACTGGTATTATATCGTTTAACCGCTTCCTTATTCACGGATGGATTTTCCTCAGCATATTTTTGTACCGCGTCGCGATGGATCGATGGATTTTTCGCGGTGTATCGCTGTACGGCGGTGCGATGAACGGTCGGATTTCGATCGGTATACTGCTTTACTGCCGTACGGTTCACATTCGGATTACGGGTATTATATTTTTTTACGGCGTCGCGATTAACGTCCGGATGTTGAGTAGTATACCGTTTTACAGCATCGCGATGAACGTCCGGTTTTCGAGTAGTATACCGTTTCACAGCCTCCCGGTTTACCGCCGGATTATGTTCCCTAGGTTTCCTAACACTCAAATTTTTATTTTCAAGACGGCAAATCCTATCTTCTACAATTTTATTTTTCTCAATGACGACAACAGGGAGCATACCGAGTTTGCGATCATTCGAAAAACTATCATTATTTACAGCGACTTTAACATCATTTTTTGGAGACACTGACCGAACCCTAACTCCTCTCTTTTTTTTCACGGGTCGACCTAGTTTTCGCGATGATTTATTTGAAACATCGATATTTAATCTTTCTAATTTAACTATTGGTTGCAATCCCAATTTTGTATCGGTTGTTACGATCGCTTCCGCCAGTGTCGACTGGATATTTACGCGAGTGGGCGACTGCAACGCTTCTAATTCGACGCGCAATTTGTGTATCGAAAATTGGGAACCATCGTCTCTACGCCCAGAGAATAGAACAAATGCTAATGATTTTAAATTATTGCACCGGAGCAATCGCGCTTTACCATTAACAGCGAGTCTATTATTTTCGTCGACACCGTGACTGTTGAAAACGAAATATAAATTATCGTGTCTCCAAAACGAAATTGTATTAGATTGACCGGTGAATAAATAATTATCACACCGGTCAATATGATCGTCGTCGAAGATTTGATGTCGCAACAAATCTTCGAGTTCGATTATTTTCGCGTCTCTAGAGGATTGATCGGCGGCGAACAATCCATTGAGCTTCCAACTGCTGTCGTCAATGGGTTTTATTTTGGCCAAATGGTTCCCTACAGGAATATCGGCAGGCAGTTCTTCGGGAAATATAAGTCTACTTGGACCGGGAGAAATAATGGACATATAGAGCGAATCCCCATATTTTAAAATATCGTCAATATTTGAATTGGAAAAAGACCGTCTATCATTTACTACCGAAAAACTACATGCACAAGCCGACATAGCAACACATTGGAGACCTTCGCCTCGAAAACGGCGATGGCCCTGATGTGTGGAACCTAAAAGAAAAACAATAATAAATTTTTTGTATAAAAAATAACACGCAAAAACATAACACAATAACTTGTGCGCGTTATCTCAGACTGAAAATTTTAAGAAAATAAGGTTATGATAAAAATAAAAAACAACAAATAATAATATCTTTATTATAGTGTATGGTGATAAAGTCATGATGAAATTAAAAACAAGAAATAATATACCAAATTAATTTTATTCGAAAAATAAAAATTATAAATCCACTCATATAAAAATCAATACAATTCAAAATAATAATAATAATAGTAATTACTACGCATATAATAACAGAAAACAAAAATATATTTTTTCATGTAATGTAGTTCCATCGTCTTTTTCGATTTTCTTCATGTAGTTCCTTCTAAAGAAATTTTCGCCTCATTGTTCCTCACTTCATAATTATTTGATATTTACATTTTTCGGTTAGCGGCACTTTAAACTTTAAATAAAATTTAATTTACTTCAAACCATTTCAACTGATGATACAAATCATACGAAAGATTGTGTACACTGACTGCAAATGTGTTTAGTAAAATCAATAAATATTATTAGTGAAACCATTGAAATCAAATAATATAAGTATATCTTCTATGACAATATTTCAAAATAATAATATTAACTTACCAAAAATAAAAATATTTAAACAGGCCTCAATCTCATAGATAAATTATAACAAAAAACCAAACATAAAAATCACGTATGTTGTACAAGAGCCTTATCAAACATTTATTTTATGCTACATAGAAGAACAGCGATTGAAAAGTAATTTTTAATTATAAAAGTAAGAGTTAACTTACTAAGTTTGTAATCGTAATAAATTAAAAATAACTAAACCATTTTAAATTGGGCAATTAAAAAGTAAATCACACAATTTGCATTTTTTTTTTATATGTAATAACTTTGAATCTATGCGCGAATTTCAATATTGTGTTTGTTAGTGTAAATAACATCAACGCTTCTTTTATTTATGTTTTTATTTACTTATTAAAAATACAAATGACTTATGACGACTTCAGTCTGTAGCAGTGGTACTGTCCTCGGTTCGATTCCCAGTCGAGTTAATGTGGAAAATTAAATTTAACCCTAGATAGCTAACCTCCGTCGATTCGACGAGTAGCGCAAAGAAATATCGCTAGATATTTTTTTATGTCGTATACAAACGTGTTATGGTGGTTTATTTTTACGTGTCTCGTAAGTTGATTATCACAGTTACATTCTAACAAAAAAAAAACACGCTTTTTGTTCCGTGAGGTTTGTAGCTAAAACGTCAAGATGGTGTCCTGTTTTTAGACACACATTGCGTTTATATTGATTTAGATATCTAAATATTCGAATAACCTGCAGTATTCCAAATATGCTGCACTTCCTCTACCATTCAAAGTAACCTATGAAATTTTTTCATAAAATTTAAATACCCCCCTACATACCAAATTTCATGAAAATAGTTGAAGCAACGTTTTAAATTTAAATTTCTTTTATAAATATTAAATACTGCAATAAAATATAAAAGTGAATTAAAATAGAACAATAGTGTTATAAAACGATATTTAAATTGTTTTATTAGCATTTGGTTCAATAAAATTAAGCAATTAATAAGATAAATCGAATTTAAGCAAACCATTCATGCCCCAAATGTGCACACCAATTAAAATAAGCATGGAAACAGTTAAAAATTGTTTTTTAACCACACAAAGTCCATAAGCAACACCAACCCCACGGTTAAAACTCATTATAGATACCTTATTGTAAGTTATATAAGAAATGATTTAAGTAGGCAGGTATAGGCACTTATTGTGATTATAAAGCAAAAGCAAAATTAAATTAAACATAAAATTTGCAAACCAATAATCATGTTGAATTGACAATGAGTTTAGAAGAAACAGTAGACATTAAAAGGTATCTACTTAACAATAAGTACCTTCCTTTAATAAATTATTAATCAACTTACCTGATCCTATGGAATCAAATTCCACACCATCAGGGCGGTCTCCTGAACGCCTTGAAGTCTGTCTGTTGCCAGATCTCAAAGCCCTCTTCATCTAAAAATAGGTTCAAGTTTAATATACAGCTCGAACGATACTTATCGTTTAATGTCGGTGCCTTACAGTTAGTTATATTACATGGAAAAATGAAGCATAAGATTATCTATACAGGTAAGTATCAATATTAAATGTACAGTCGAGACAAAGTCTCATTAAAAATATTATTTCAATCACAGCAATTAGGAGCAGTCGTTGTTAAGCCACTTTTGCAAGGGTTGCGGTGGTCACGAGATGGGTGACAAAAATGATTATCTAGCTCGAGATAATATCAGTGCTTCGTAAGGCACGTCAAACCATTGGTCTAAGCTGCATTTGCAGTCGTTATTACCCTCCAATCCGCATTGGGCCAGCGTGGAGGGTCATGCAAAGCCCATCCTTCGTAATCATGCATCCTGCAGTAGGAACACAAAGACTGATGATGACCTGGATTATTAATAAATAAGTAAATTATTAACACCTGCCTACTACAGAATAAATTTCATATTAAATATGTACACAATCAGCATTCCTCAGACCGGCATCTAGATTTTATAAAAGAATGTAATTTAATGATGAATGTATGTATGTACATATTGCTAATAATAATATTTTAATAATTGTATTTTATGACTCAAGTACATATTTAATGAATAATGACATTGCTTTCAACACAGATTAATAGAAGTCTTGAAAAACATATAATAAAAACAAAATAGAACGTAATGTCAAATTTAGAGGTAATATTTTATGTATTCTAAATAGGTAGGTACAGATTGTTAACAGACTCGATTGACAGAATCATATCTTAATTAATCAACTGTTTTGAAAATGCATTTAATTTAAATGATACGCTTTTAAAACGATAACATAATAATATAAAAAAGAACAAAAAAAGTAAAGTAAACTTATAAAAAAACTATCTTGAAAAAAAATCGTTACTTACCATGTCAAAAACAAGAGAAGAAGTGACGTTGCGTTCGGCTTGGGGACGCTACGTTGACCGTTTTTTCCGCCCGGAAATGGTTGAATTCAAATATTAACCAACCACAAATAGCTTGGTGCCATAGTGATGTGTTCAGCTAATTCAACAATCGATTAGTTGTAAAATTATTTTTGAAAATTCAAGTTGACAAATAATTTATTTGTTGTTTTGTTCTTATTAAACCAAAATGAAAAGTTAATTGTAGCCCCAAGTTAGGTTCCTAATCAAATCAATGAATTTTTCCATTATAATGTCAGGATATTATGGTAGGTACCTTTTAAGATTCAGATATTTTTTATTTAGTTTCTTTGGTTAGTAAAAACTAACCAAAGTTTTTATTTAGTTTTAGTTTTTTATAACGCATGACCTATAATAATTGTATATATTATCTTTGGAATAAGTAGGAACTTATAATATAATGTATCTGCAAAGAATATCCGCTAAATCTACCGATACATTCAACAATTGTGAATAGATTTTCTTCTAATCTTGTACTATGTACATACTATGTAATACTATGAAACATTATATTAATTGTAACTGCAATTGATTAATAATAACAATTGATTAATAGTAACTGCGAAAAAAGTAAAAACATTCATAGTTTTTCGCATTATAACAGAACATCAAACTATTTCTGATTATAAAAAAAGAATATATATTATTAATTAGATTACGTATTTTTTAATATTGAAAAGTGCTTATAATAGTCTTAATTAAATAAAAATATAAATGTAGATCTTATATTGAAAATATCTTTAAGTATAACAGAATTACGTCATCATTATCTATATAGGTATAATGTTCCGTTTTAAATATTTTAAAGTATACAGAATTATGAGTTGACAATTGAAAATAAACAAGAGTAATGCAAAAATAATGTTAACATCGAGACATTCATATAAAAATGAAATAAATTCTATAATTGTGAAATAAATTAACTAAACTGAGAATTGAAAGTATTAACAATTATGAACAACATTTGAATATGGGCACGTAAGAATCACATCCCTAAACACAATTAGTTCAAGCCATGACGACACTTCCGGTTTTAAAAAGTAGGATTTAGACTATACAGCCTAGTACAGAATAAATAAATAAAAAAATTGTTTCTATTTAAAACAAGTGGTTATACTTATTTCTTTCGAGTTATTGGATTAATTTAAAAAATGCGTCACTGGATTACTCTTAATTGTAATATTACGTTAACAGATCATTCGTGAAATTAATTTTATTATAATATCCTGATCATTTAAATATAATTGTTTATATTATTTTACTAAGCTCATAATAATGAGAATTAATTCAAAAAGAACATTTTTTTTTAAATTGAATCGAAATCGGCGGCATCCTCAATTACATTGTTAAAGGGTATGGTTAGAAAACAATAATGTATATTTTAAATTTATTATTATTCAGTCAAAATTTTCGTTTGTGACTATGAGAAAATATATATTCAAAGATATTATATATTTTTGCAATATGAAATGAGTTTAGCAGTATGGCTAAGTTCCTTCGCCTGTCCTATGGACGAAACTACTACTACTACGAAATTATAACAGCTCGCAACAAACAGTTTTAAAGTTGTTAAATGTTACCTTTTCAATACCTTTCGATAAATTTGGTATTCAAATATATTTTGTGTGAGATCATGTCAACGTAAAAGTAAGTAAACATTGTTTCATTACTCAATTAAAGGCTATTCATGTTTTTATTAAGGTTAGTTTGTTTAGGTAAATAGTAATAAACAATTTAATTTATGATTTGTACATATAAATGTAATGGTTTTTTTAAATTACCTATCATTATTATTTTTTATTTTTATCAGGTTTCAACTTTCATGATATGAAAAGTAATCATTTCAATTATCATTTCCACAACCAAGCCACACTTCATGCAAATGCATGCATATACACGAAGGTTGTTGTAGTAGGGGTGATCAAATTAAAGCTTTTTAAAAAAAATTATAAACATTTTTATCTTTTCAGAGTCTTCATAGACATAGAAGAAAAGCAAGTGTTGCATAAAGTATTTTATCATACATTGACATCCAGTAAAAATAATATAAAAATAACTTACAAGATCCCATAGTTAATTTGAAATGAAAGTGGCGTTCAAGAAATATATCAGTGACAAGGCTGCATAATTTGTACCTAACATTGTCCAGTGAATAAATAATATGTATAATAATAGAATCTCAATAAATTATGTCTATTCAATTTAGTTTTTAATTAATGTAATCTGATAATAATGATGATTTCAGTATAGTTTAAAAGTTGGTGTTTGTCTAAAAGTAAAAGCAGGCTTTATATAATAATGATAAGTTTATATTAGGGACTTTTTTGTTAAATTATTATCAATTTAAATTGCTTAAAAGTTGTACTTGATAACTGATTGAAATTTTAAATGATGCACACATAGCGTTGTATAAAAATATCACTACATTGCATTTCACAATGTGAACTATTGGATTTGAATATTCATTCAAAGTTGTGCGGTAGGTAACGATGATAAAAATCATAACAGGTATATTGTAGAGCACCCTCCATTGACAAATGCAAATTTGCAAGTTCTTACTAACTACAATGCATTCAATTTCTCTCTCCATACAAAGAAATTATTAAAGACTTTTCACAGTGATGCCATGTAAAATGGTAGGTAGCGATAATGAAAATGATGGCAAGCAACGGCAATGAAAAAGGTCAAATATGATTACTGGGAACGCCCTCCATCGACTGATTCTAATTTCAAATTCAAAAATTGTTTCTTTGCTTGAATTTTGAAATTTCAACCTCAGACCCATGTAGCCCATCTATTGGCGCATCCAACGCAGATTCTATTATTTTCCTAGCGGCGATAGTGACTGAGCTAGAGTCCAAAACGTGAACAGTGGGCATTAAATCTTCAACCCACCGTACCTGCCGGGGTTGCCAGGTGTAGACGATGAAAACAGTCAAATGTGAATTCGGGATGCGCCCTCCATCGACGGATGCCAATTTTCAAGTTCTAAAATTGTTCCTTTGACAGTTACAGTTTTTGGGGTAAATCTCAAAAAATACCCTAAAATCGGGTAAAATTTTTCCACGATACGAAAGAGTCTATAGAGATGCACAATCGCTCCATACACGCCAAATACCTGCGGGGTTGCCAAGTCGGTCAAAATCAAGGTTGAATTTCAAACGTTGTTTGCTCTCAGTGTTGCCAGTCGATCGTTCTATTTTTTCCATCGGGTATCTTGAAAAGTTAAAATTAAAATATTTGCATCGAAAAAAATTCAAAATTCGACAAAAAGTGTTTCCCCCAAAAATCTCATAAAGTATCAAAAATTTTCAAGATTTTTTTTCACCTGGCAACACCTCAGCTACTTGCCTAAAAATTGTTTCCCTGGAAGTAGTCTGACAAATGTCGCCAAGTGCGTCAAAATCGGCTCGACGTGGTGACGATACCCAATTTTTCGGATAAAATGGCCGCTGGTTTGGCCGCCATCTTTAATTTTGAAAATCCGGCTCCGTACCGGTGTGGCTAACTCGATAGCGCATCCGATGCACTTTTTACCATTTTCCTAGTGGCAATACCGACTGCGCTAGAGTCGACAAAGTAAAAAATGGGCAAAATTTTTCAAATCGCCGCAACCACCAGGGTTGCCAGGTGATGACGATGAAAATGGTCAAATGTCATTTCGGGGAGTACCCTCCGTCGAGGAAAAGCATTTATGAAATTCCCAAATGGCTCCTTCTACTTTTCACCTTTTTGGGGTAAATCTCCGAAATTACCCAAAAATCAGGGAAAAATTTCACGTCATTCGAAAGAGCCAGCGGAGACTCACGACCGGTCTATACAAAGCGAAGAGCTCCAATGTTGCCAAATGAGCTAAAAGTGCGTTTGAATTTTTCGAAAAAGTGAAAAAATCACAAAATGGCCGCTGCCGGCGCCGCCATATTGATTTTCCCGAGTTTCATAATTTTCCCATAGTCACGACTATATCAGGCAAGGGACCTCATTCACAGATTTTCTCCGCTGGCCACCCAGGTTCCCAAACAATTCGGGTTATGAGGGCATGTCGAAAAAAATGTTTTCTACCGTGGAGTCCAGGGTTGTCAGCTCGCAGAAACGAAAACTACCAAAAGTCATAGGGCTCCCCCGGCGCCACACCGCATCGAGTCTGTTTTCTGAGAAAAGTGCGTATTTCGAAATTTCACTTTTCTCCCAAAATCTCATAAACTACCACGAAAATGGTAGAAATTAGTACTAATATGGAAAGATCCTACCGAGCCCCACGACCGCCCCATATAAAGAAAACCAGTACATTGCCGCCATCTTGGAGAAAATCTCACTGGAAAATGGCGATTTTTCATTGCCGAAACAAAATGGCCGCCCCCGCCGCCGCCATGTTGAAGCGCAAATGAAAACTCCCTCTACGTGAAAATTGACTATACTTCCGAGCTGAAGGAGCAAAAATCCCCCCTCCGGACCCACAAAAAAAGAAATGACAATCGCCCGAACAGAGGTCGAAAAATGTCAATTTTCGAGGTAAAATATCTCGGCCGCCATTTTGTTTTTTTTAACAAACCTTTTTTCATTGCCATTTTTTTAGCCCACTCTACAACCATTTTGAATATGGTAACCGTAGAGTGAATACTGTAGAAATTGAAAAAATTATCTCGCCGCCATTTTGTTTTTTGGCTGTACCGATATGGTACTTCAACTCATTTAAAAAAAATATAGTCAGTCTCCATACATGAAAATG
This sequence comes from Diatraea saccharalis, assembly GCA_918026875.4. NCBI lineage: Eukaryota > Metazoa > Arthropoda > Insecta > Lepidoptera > Crambidae > Diatraea > Diatraea saccharalis. The sequence continues at coordinate 7,868,265 of OU893338.1, forward strand.
TCATTTTCCTACTTTAACTACCCGAAAAAAGCATGGAGTGAGTCAGTCAGTCAGTGAGTGGTAATTAAGCTTTATATATTATAGAATAGATATATTTAATAAGTAGTAGTATTGTAGCAGTTTCACGAAATACTAACTTTTATTTAATATGACTTCAATGTCGATACAAATATCGATATCTTGGGTCACACCCTATGACAATCCGCCATCGAAAAATTTGCATTTGAAGTTTAGGCATATACGCTTTTTTCGTAGGTATGGCCGGTCCTCTTCTTTTATGTCTATGACTTGGGCGGGCGCTACATCTATGAAGTTCTTTTACTTTATCTTCATGGCTACATCTATATAGCAAAGGGATCTAGTACATACAGTTATGAATATGATATTCTTGTTCATTAATTTTAAATTATCCTTTGCGTTAAATGTTTCTTTCAAAAATTTACAACATTAATGTGATGATATTATCATTTTAAGTAAGTTGTCTATTATTATATTTATTCATTCGTAATTGGGTCATTCAGAGTTATGTAAGTTTTTAGTTAATATTAACATCTTAGAATTTCTAGGGTTGATCCCTATAAATTCTAAGATGTTAATATTTTAATCTACTTCAATTTATTTAACTAAAAAATGGACAAATATTTTCATCCTGAACGGTTCAGTGAAGATCCTATATCTGACAGCGATCTGTCTCCTCTGGTTTTTCTCAATGTCATCTCGACAGATGGTAATCGATGGCACCAACTACTTATAAATTCCCGCGCGATTCCAGGGCTAACAACACCTAGCTCTACGAGAGACAATTACCCTTTAGCCTCCCTTGCCAGTTGTCTCCATCATCCAGTAGGCCCACACCTTCACCATTACGGTTCCTACAGTGGTATAAATGAATGCGAAAAGTACGAAACTGTTATACAGAAACTAGAAGGACTTTTTATCAAACCCGTCAATTCCAGACATCGTCTCATAAGAAGATCTTACAATATCTACAAGCTCTGAAAATACTATCTAAAGAATGTAATTTCAAAAATGTTACTGCTGAGCAAAAAGAGATACATTCAAAAGTGGTCGGAAGAGCTCTGATATTCGACGAAGATTCCTCGGAAATAGGAATTTTACCTTAGATACTATCTACGAACAAGCGGAATCTTTAGAACTTGCACAAGTACACCGTAACCGTAACGTACCATCATCACATCAAGAAACGTGTTATTTCTGAGGCTGCAAACGATATTTACGGTGAAACTGCCCTGCTGCGGTAATTACCTGTTTATCTCGTGGCATATTATTTAAGTATTTTCGCATATTTAGATGATACTATTTGTGGCATAAATCAAGCTGATCATAAATTCAATGAAATCGCTTCAAAATATAATTTGATGATTAACACTGCGAAAAGTGAGTTCTCAATAACGGAGATTAACTTATTAGATCATAACATTTGCAAAGGGGTTATAAAACCCGACCGTGAACGGTTATAATCCCTTTTACAACTACCTGTTCCTAACTATTCAAGTTCCTTTAAGCGGATTTTGGGAATATTTGCACACTATGCTGGATGGATTTTGAACTTTTTCTTGAAAATCCACCCACTCGAAGAATGTTTAGTTATATCCTTTGTCGAATGAAGCAGTCAAAGCATTCAACTGTATTAAATCAGAAATAGCAAAAGCAACCATTAATATTATGGATGACAAAATCCCACTAACCGTAGAAACTAATGCATCAGATTACACGATAGCTGCGATTTTATCGCAAGATAGCAGACCTGTTGCTTTTTTTTCGCGTACTCTAGCTACAGCTACACTACACTGTATAACTGCAGGGTAACGATCAAGCGGAGGGATACAATGGCACAATATAGAAAGCAATTCAGTTAGCTTTAAAGACCCAAGATCTACAAATCACTGCTTGGGAAAGCGTATTAATTCAATCCTTATATGTAATAAGATCATTCTCTGCACATCCACTGGTAGCATACCACACAAAAGAATGTTTTTACGTGCGAGGAGATCGTCGCATGGTCAATTCATGCCAACATGGTTAGCGGAAGGAGGAAAGGCTCTTCTCAAGAACCATTGTAAATCAACGAAATATGATCCGATCGTTGACGACGTCGAGTATTTGAAAGTAAGCCCATTTCATTCACATGTCCGTCTATCGAATGGTAGAAACGTGGTGGTGTCGATTCGACATTTAGCTTCTCCTATAGAGCCGGTTCAAACAGAGCTTCGTTATGAGGCTGATAATAATTCACCGTCACCAATTCGACCCGAATAAGACCAAATCGAAAAGCCTGCTGAACCTGTTGCAATCTATCGAATCCAACTTTGAACATAATGAATCACATTACGATGATGATTGGCCGCGCCGCTCAATGAGAGAATGACGAGCACCAAGTTATTTACACGATCATGTGTAAAACGAAGGTGTAAAATTAGGAAGGGGAGAACGTAATGGTATTATCCTTTTCAGTAAATTGTAAGTTTTTAGTTAAATAAACCGTATAAATTCAGGTATGCTAATATTTTAATCTACTTCAACTAATATTAGAAGAATCATTGAGGTAACTGTATTTAAAATATATAAAGTTTATTATATGTTTAAAAAAAAATTGCAGTTTAGAAGCATTTTAGAAGTTTTTGGATATATTGCTATTTATTTCAAGATGCATTAAAATATATGTATGGTTGATCATAAATAGCCCTGCCCAATGATATTACAATAAAAAAGGGTAGATAGGTTATTGAATTCAAAAATTGTCATAGACTCAAGATTTGGCACTATGACTTAGTTCTTTCGCCTATCCCATGGACGAAACTATTAGTACTGTACTGAATGAATATAAACAGTGATGTAGTCAAAATTAGATATTTATTCGATAAACATCAACTGATTTAGTCGATAATCAATATAGTTAAATAATGACAACTTTTTGTAAAAGTAAAGTAAAAGTAGAAAAAACGTAATGTTAACATTTCATATTCTCACCATGTTGCTGCAACATGTCGTGTCTGTTTATAAAAATGATATACATACCATATAAATTCATTCAATATACATTGTGGTAGGCCCCATATAAATCGTCACTTTATAATTATTTTTTAAATAAATTAACATAAAATATCTTGATTTTCTTTAAAATAAATACTCGTAATAATCCCCGCAAAACGCTAATGCACCGGCTGCCATTTTCAAAAATCAGTACCATTAACAAATAAACAATGGTTGACGAGTAAGTACACTTATTGAGTTGGGTTGTGTAATGTGATACGATTACACATAATTTTTGTTGGTTTCGATTGTTATTGTAAAGTTTTGATGTTACTTATTATGATTAACTAAAATAGCAACTAACATTATGATTTTCAGAATAGTAAACATAATCTAATATAATGACTAATATATCTTATATATATCTAATGATTAATATATCTAATGACTCTCATTTCATTGTTACTTTTGGTTATAATTAATAAAATATCCTTTGCTTTGTTATCGTTAATATAAAGTAAGTGTTATATTTTTCACATTTTTTTTTTTTTACTTTTCATATATATCAAACATTATATATAAATTGATTCTTTTCCTACAATTCATGCAATAAATTAACAAAGTAAATGTAATTATTATTATAACAATATTTTGGGAATTCTTCGTAAGAATGCATAATACCCATTTCATAGTACTTGGACTAATAATTTCATGCTAATTTATTTATGAATTAGATTATATAATCAGATTAATTATGGAGTGCAAAAGTGTATGAAAAAGTATACTAAAAATATTATATAAATGAGAAATTTCTACAATTGAGAATTGAAATTCAAAAACTAAACAGTTTTTAATTTATGAGGAAATGTTTAAAAATATTTTCGAAATCAACATAAATGTTGTTATGTATATAAGGTTGCGCGTCAGGTTACCACTATAATATGTAAATTTACTTTAATTGATTTTAAACGCTACATTGTAAACGTTAACGCTTAAAGTTAAGTGAAAAATTTAACATATATGAATACTCTGACGTGTTGTTGACTGTACTTAAAACGAAATATGTTCAATTGACGATATTAAAACAAAAATATTGGTACACTGAAAACTTCCTTTGTAAGATTATTTTCCAGTAATTATAAATTGTAATAGAATATATATAGAAATCAAAATCCGAAATATAATAAACTGACGCAATGTGAAATAAAATTCGATTCTGTTCATTTGAACAGTTCAATTAAAATAAACCACATGGCTAATGGGATACAGCACTAGGTCTCAGTTACAAGATGGCGAACGTGCGGGATAGTGACACATCTTTGTGGCTCCACAATAAACTCGGTACTTCGAACGATTCGTGGACAACCGGGTCAATTTGTACACAATTGAACGCTGAAGTTTTGAAGAATATCAAGGATTGTTTTCCAGATTTGCAAACGCAAGTCAAACTCAAATTATTGTTAAGTTTCTTTCATATCCCGCGCAGAAATGTTGAAGAGGTAACTTTTCTCTTTGATGTTCTATGGTTTTGCGTAACTGTTTTGGTTACATTATCTCGTTCTAACGCATTCAAAAAGAGGCTCATTGAAAAGAGAGGTGTGATTGATATGTATGGAATAGTTTCATTTGTTGTGTTTTCCATTACAAATAATATGTTGCAATGGTTTTATGATTTGAAATTACGTGTAAATAGTAAACAATCTAACAAAATTACCAATATCTGATATAAGAATGTTTTGACAGCGAATAAATAACCTGCATTTGACATTTTACAATTTTATGCATTGCATTTTCGTTATTTTACTATCCAAAGAAATAATATCATTAATAATAATAGTATGTTTTCCACGTGCTATTTTTATACTAATTACTCCTCAACTCATAATATGACATGTATACATATTAAGATAACCTCATTTCTAATAAACTGAATTTCAACACTAGGATTCTTTAATATAATTGCTAATATATACTTAACTAAACATTTTGTCAATCTTTCAGGGTAGCTTATGCAAAGATATAAATTGTTATATTGTAATAAAATTAATTGTAAAACAAAAAAAAAAAAAACATACAATGTTTTTATTGACAAAATTTAATTATAATATTAACTGCTAAGTTTCTTATGTATATCTTGTTCATTTAAACTGTAAAATGATCATCACATAAATAATCAAAATCAATTTTCTTTGACAAATATTTTGTATGTTAGTTATAGTATAGCGTTTGCAATATAAAGTACAATATTGTCTTTTTAAAAAATTGTAATAGTTATTTTTTCAATAACAATTGGTAGTGGGTTAACTTAAGTGTTTATATAGTTTGTTTGCATTTTACAGTGGAGAAATGAGCTTGAAGAAATTATTGAAGTTGCAGCAGTGGACTCAGATCTTTGGGTGGCTATGCTTGCAGAGGTGCTCAAGACGTTTCCATCGCAAGGCACTCTCAATACTGAGATAGCAGAGTTTGATGAGACCAGGCCTATCTTCAGTGACATGATAGGGGAACTGAGAAGAGCCTTAGCTAAACATTCAGACCTTGGACTGTTGCCTCTTGAGTGCCTATATTTAAATAAAAATGCTTTAGTTTCTGTGGTAAGTTTAATTTTAATCAAATATAATTTTTAAAATAGTTTGATTGAGTATTTATCACTAATCAACGTTGAAGATAATTAATTTTTATAAAAATCTATATTAAAAACTTTTTAAAACTGTTTTAAGTAATACAAAATTTAAGTTTTAAGTCAGCAAAATACAATGTGGTACAATAGGAAATTGGAAAACAATTAGATTAAAAATCTAAATGTGTGTGCTTAAAAAGTTCATAAAGTTTAAATATGATCATTAAAGATTTTTGCTAAATAACAATGATTTATATTTTCAAATCAATAAACAAATAAATATTTTTTCAATATTGTAGTTTGTGTTTTATGTCAAACAAAACACCAATCAGAGTGCAAAACATCATTTATGGGTAAATTAGCAGTAAAACTATCTAGGAAAAATGCAGGAAACATTCAAAGTGTAAAATGATTTTTATGGAATACTGAATTTTTAATAAGTTGTTTGTGAGTTTGAATATAAAAACAGCACAACCCAACAGCAGTTGCCACCACAAATGACATCTCATCAGCGTAACAGTTTATGTAGTTTTTTAAACAGTTAAATTTTAAACATAGTTGTGAGTTACTCAAAAGTGTTATTTACCTACATAATATGGCTTATTTGCCTAAAATTTTTGAAAGTTGTCAATCCCCTATTATGAATTTCCAAAAATCTATTTACAATATGAATGATAATAAAGTTTAATTATTTAAGTGTTATAAAACCACTTCAAAAAGTAAGATAATTACAAAATTACCATTGAGTTTATTGTGCTGAGAGTGAGCAGATTAAAATAAAATTTAATTTATAATGTTTGTTTCTTAAAAATGATTTGTTCTAAAACAATGAATAAGCAAATAAGAAACTGGTGATTTTGGAGCTAATTTTTCTAATTGTCTAATTTTAAAATCTATTATAATCCACCTCCACATTACAACTATTTGACATTTGAAAGTTATTGTAATGGTGACCTTTTTTGGAAATATATTGAATTAACAATATCACTAATTAAATTTAAATAGGGATTTAAGGCAAGCATTAGATACAAATATTTTTGAAAGCTTTACAAAATGTCAATATCATCGATTCATGGTATGCTAACTGTAATCTTCCAACAGGTTTAACTACATTTTTTATATGTTTCTTGATCATTCAAGTCATCATTTGTTCCAAAAACGATAGTGATTTCAAAAGTTGTACAACTCCATATATTCTCTATCACAGTAGTAAGTTTGGTTATTCTCTGTATAATATGAATTTGGACTAATACTAAAATTGTAATTTTAGCATAAATTTACTCTGATGCTGAACTTTAAATGTTAAGGATATTGTTAGGTCTCTCTTATTATTGCACAGTCTTAAAATAGTAAATATTCATATATGTTTCTCTACAGGTTGGCCAACAACCCAACGCAGTGAAACATTTTACTTTGAAACGGAAACCAAAGTCTGTGGCCTTACGTAGTGAATTACTTGCAAAGGCTACTGAAGCTCAGGCTAACCAAAAGAAGGCGCAGGCGCCTACTGTGCCTGTACGCAGCCGCGGCATGCCTAGGAAAATGACAGATACCAGTAGGTGGACTTAAATTATTAAAATAAGGCTTTTTTATGGGCAGGACAAAATGCTTTAAGCACAGCCCTTGCTGTTTGGCGAACGACAATGGGGTGTAGGTCCTCTGCTAAGGAATAAGATCTGGGAAGCCGTGATCGTGTCGCCCTCCATTAACAGAACCCTTGGTCATTCCTTGTGGCTGGAGAGGCTCGGTTACATTGGGAGTCCCTTCTATGACCGTGAGGCCGTTCAATGTAGGGATGGCTGTCGATAGAGGGGAGGAATGCGTTAAAGATACTTCTGCCCTTCCTACCTTTATGAAAATACATTAAAAAATGCTCGACACTGAATTTACTGAACACTCCATCTAAAAAGGCTTACTAATTACATTCTAACCATAGCAATTGCTTGCTGCAACTCTGTTTATTCATAATTCCAGTGGGGTATTTTATTCTTTTAATAAAGTACTTGGAACTGCTTTTTATAATTTAAATAAGCTACTAACATTTTTTTGGAACTATGAACATGTTTTATAATTGCAAAATTTAATTACATAATATTTATGTATTTTTAAACCTGCTAAAACATTGTTGGCCATATTTATGTAATCTTCTCGATATGAACGCCAAACAGCTGCGACAGAACAGATTACATATTAAAAAGGTGAAAAGTCTGTTGGACAGACAAGAACAGTGTCATCTAACGATCTTACTGCACAATAAAAATAAATAAATATGGTAACGACTATGAATATACCTTTATCAGTCATTATCAGTCGAGTTCTATCGTCAGTTCTTACAACTCTATTTATAATGACAACTTACTATTTTATGATTCAAAATCAAAAATAATTTTAATGTAAATTTTCGATTTTGTGTAATTTCCCGACTTACTTTTCATTACCGGCACTATTATATTTTTGCTAATAACAAGTAGATAAGACTTCCAATAAATTAAATGTAACAATATGTGTTCAGCACCACTGAAGGGTCTTCCGTCTCGTTTCGCCGGCCGTGTGGGTGGGGGGCCCCGTCCAGGTGGGGTTCCGCCCCGCCCCGCCCCCCGCGCCGGCATTAAGCTACTTGACATCACTGAACAACCGGCAACACACGCACAGATCAAAAAGAGGAGGAAGTTGGGTAAGTATACATTATTTATTATATGAGGTGTTATATTATATGTCAGGACTTCGTGGGGTGGATCAGTTAAATATACTAAATAACTTTCACTATGGGAGCAACACTGAATTCACGAAAAAATAATCAGCTGTTTCATACAAAATTGTAATACCTACAGTCCCCAACAGTATGAAACAGATTATTTTTTGTCCTGGCACATACTAATATTACACTTTATATTTGATCATTTTGCATTCACAATGCTAAACTGAAAAATATTCTTAGTGAGAAATGCTTAAAAATCCACTTTGCCTCTGGCACTCTGAGATGATACTTGAACCCACGACCTTTCGCAATCTGGGCGTCTACTCTAGCCACTGAGTTGCACAAGACCTAACAGGGCTGACTAATCTTTCGAACACGTTATTTTTCGCTACTAATGAACGTATTTTCATCTATGTTTATTGTGGGTTCGAGTCCCATTACAGAGAACCTGGGCCAAGTGGACTTTTCAAGCAATTTTCATTAAGTATATATTATTTGTTTCTGTACTTGAAATGTGTTAGGCCTATATTAAGCCTGTTAGGCGTGTATTTTTTAAATTGACTATTAATGAAGTTCTTTAGCCATAGTGACCCTACAATTGATTTGCCCAAATTTGGCCATGCAAATCATCAAACGAATCAAAACGCCGTTCTGCCCAGCAGATCTTGATCAGCCTACTTTAATTACTTACGACAAATATATGAAATTTTCCCTTTCCTTTTATTATTTTCCTCCATAGGTTGCCTGGAATAGATTACTGTTTAGCAACGAGGCCGCCTTTTGTGTGTATTTGTATTCTTATACTGTGTAATTTCGTGTTTATGAAGAAAAACTAAACAAAAGCACAATAATATAAAATCAGTCGATTTGTAAAAATTTCAACTATAAAATATTTTGTACTTCTATTTATCAGATTTTGTTCTTTACATTTTTGGATAGCGATATGGACTGTTTTTTAATTCGTAAATGAAATGACACTATCCACTTTACCATACTCTAGTAATAATATGCAAATTAATTGTAATTGTTTTGTATAGAAATGGAAGAAGGCGCGAAAAAGCCAGCGCCCGCTGCACCTTCATCGCCACCACCTCCAGACTACGCTAAGGGTCTACCAAACTTCCCTACAAAAACTGAAGATGCTGCCACACGTAAGTGTTGTAGTCTAGAGCAAATTCATTCATTTAGCTATATTTCACTGATAAATCCTGCTCGATGGATCAAAAAAAAACATACATTTTGACTGATTTCAAGACTTAAAAGATAAAATAAATACTCAAAATACATATAAAACACCTGGATCGATACAAACCTACATGTTCGTGCACACGGCTTTGTAATCAAGAACACGAACCACTACACCAAGATAGTGTAGTGGTTCATGCTTCTTCAAATTATTGGTAAAAAAATGTAATAGTATACTATTCCATATATGTGCTGCCTTAGAACATCGAATATTTGGTTAAATGTTTGTTATGTTGGCGCGTAGGTAGACTCAGAAACAAAACTGTTATTTTATTGAAAATACTTGGATTATTAATTGGACAGTGTTATGCAATACTGTGTCAACCCACAAATTGACAAAAATCGAGATATTACTACCATCCGCTTCCTTAGGTAATAAACTACGTTTATCAAGAGAATGCTAAGTTATTCAAACCATTCTAATACTAAAAATTTAACAAAAACTGTTGACTCGTTTACAATATCTTCCATAGGATAATGAACAATATTGCGTCATGTTCCTTAACACATATACGTTTACTCAAAATCGCGGTCTGTGTTAAGAAAAATGAGTCATGAGGCTTGATACATTATTGTATAATTCGATTATTCAGTCTAGGCATGTTGCAAAAACTGTTGGAGGGTTAAAATAATAATCTAAAGGATAAATCATCGTTATAGGATCAAAAACTGTTAGAAAAAGAAGTTTGAAGTAGAATTTAAGTAAATACATTAAAGGTGAGTTAAGATTTTGCGTATTTTCTAACTTTTATCAAACCGCTTTCGAGGTCAGATTCAAGTTTAAATTATACAAAAATGTTTTCATTTAGTTATTAAACACATTTTTGAGTGTGTTTGTAAACGTAATTTATTAATGTTAATTGTGGAATATCATAATATATTGATAATATTTCGATTAAATGGATCAATAATATTAACAGTTTCACTTAACATGTTATTGCTATATTACATAATTGATGTTTATTCAAGCGGTCATAGATTGTAACAGACTTAATCGATTATTGCAAAATACATCAGTCTGTCACAATTATGACTTAGATTTCTTGAAAAGCGTTCAAATATTTTGACTCATTATAACAAAATTCCATTAATATTTATATACATTGATATATTTGATCGTTTGATGGATTAGTGGATTTTATTTTTTTGTAAAAATGAGTAAAATAAAATAGTAACGTTATTTCATGTATTACTTTTCTTTAAGTTCAAGCGGTCACAACCTCGTGGATCTCATAACACAAAAGGTAAATTTACCCAAGAGGACGTTTTTGGCAAATGAGAAAAAAATTTAAGTTGTTCCAAATCATGATATTTCAAGACAATCCTTAGTGGATATGGATATCTTACTTCCAGTTATCGATATAACAGATCAGGACTTTCAACAGTCACTTGAGTATTGGACCAGGTGTACTGGATTATTATCGGACATTGACATTGATGCTCCAGTTATTGAGGTCTGCGACCAGGAAAAATCCCATATTCCAGAGCCTCATGATATTATCATAAATCCTGCGAATACAAGTAGCCAAACTTACCTTATCATTTCATACACAGAAGAACCAAGTACCTTGGATCATAACGTGGATGAATGTGATATAAGAACAATTGAACTATGCTCGAGCAACAATGCTTTTGAACACGTACGAACCGTAGAAAAAACAACATTAGTATTAGAGCCCACGACGTTAGAAGAGAATATTGAAAAACTGTCCTACAAGGAGTTCAATGCGCTACTCTAGAAGATTCAAATTATTCAGAGGTAATGAGTAACGAAACGGAAAATGTAGCTAATCGACAGCAAGGGATACCCAGATGAGGATGAAAAAGAAAATATATAGACCAAAACAGAGATATTACAAAAAAACTAATAACAATGAAAACTATATTAGCGTGTCAGGAAAACTTGTTACCTCTAAACAATTTGAGTATTTTCTAGAAATTACTTACTACGAATCGCGAGTTGATGTTGCTTTAAAAAATTTAAATCACAAGCTCCGATAAATGATCAAAGGAGTACGAAATCGGGAGGAAGAAATTCTATTTCGGAACAAAAAATTTATCAAATAAGACAATTAATTGAAGGTTTACCCAAGTACATATCGCATTATTGTAGAGTTGATAGGACTGCACGTTATTTAGCTCCAAATCTAAATTTTTCAACCGTTTGTGACCTATATAAGGGCAAGCATGAAAATCCTGTGGGTATTTCAAAGTTCAAGCAAATTTTTTTCAAAGAATTTTACCTGAGATTCAGAAAACCTCAGAAAGTTACATGCCTTTGTTGTGATCGCTTTAAAGCAAGTATATGCGGGAGACATTGCGGGAATTGAGCAGTTAAAAAATGAACATTAAGCCGACTCCGATTATGCTTATAAATTGAGAGACCAAATGAAAACTGATTTGGCTAGTACTAAAACTGAAGATTCACTGAAGGCTCTAACGTAATCGTTTTTGTATTTTTTCTAAGAATGTTATTTTTATTACAGCAACAGTAATGTAATTACCAGACGGAAGGACGGAAGGCCAAAAAAATCTGGCAAAACTATTTAATTTACGATAATGGAGTTGAAGGGTACCAAATATGATATCAAGTCAATATATATAAAAAAAGTGAAATATTTAAAAATGGTGTTTGATTTTTCTTGACATCTTGACACTATGATGCACTTTGCTTAACTTTAGTAAACCATTATTCAATTGGGTGTCAAGGTATATAAAATATTGCAGGTCACGTATAAATGCTTTGTTTCAAATTTAGCAATAATATGTCATGAGACTTAAATCTGTTTTTCATAAATTGTTATCGATTCGAAATTTTTCAATAACCAAATATTTGATTTATTTATTATGTGTTATTTTACGATTTTCATCTTGATAATTGCCTCCTAGATTATCCAATCGTTTAAATATATTGACAAAGTTATTTATTTTTATAACACAAACTTTATTTAGACAAATATGTTGTTTTCATTTTTAAACACGATTTTCTCGAAATGGCGATCTTGTGGCTTGACATAATATTGCATAACAGCGTCCAATTATAGCTATTGTAAAATTACATTTAGAAAAAAAAATGATATTTCAACAGGTACATTAATATGCCGAAAATTATTTTTGCAGTTTTAATACGCACTGTGGTATCGTAACACGTCCAAACGTTGGCGCCGTCGCAAACAAACTAAAACTAAAAAGGCCTTACTTTGTAGTGAGGCGTTATTTCTTTGGCCATTTTTGAGACTGACCGGGCATCTTGTATTGTTGACCGATGGGTGGGCAACGCATTCCACAGTCCCATGTTAACGTCAGCATGACAAATATTGACATAAACCTTAACTTTAAACTGCAATTATGGTGCAACCGAGACTAAATTTTGATAAATATCATTAAATAATTGTTTAAAGTATTTTTAATAAAATAATAGTCTTTCCGTGCTAGGTATTTTTATATAACAATCAATGACAATTATTATAGAAACACATATTTTTAAAAATATTCTTGACGAATGTGAACATTTAATTCAATTTGAAATATTTAATGATAATGTTAACGATGTTAGCGGCGAATGGAGCGGCGGAAGTGCCGGCGGGTAGTTCGTCAGGTGCCTCGGCGGCGGGCGTGGCGGCGGGGGCGGGGGTGGGTGTAGCAGGGGAGGGGGTCGCGCAGCCCGTGGGCGAGCCCTCCCCCCGCCCCGCGCCCACCCTCGAACGACCCCCGCCCCGCGCCAGTCCAGTACTCGTACAGGTAAATATACTAAACACCGTTCACGTAATTGGCTACTTGACTCTTTTGGAAAGAGTATTTTGAAACTTTCATATGACCATAGTAAACCATAATCAGATAGATAGAATATTATTTATGGTACACACAATACAATTACATAACGAAAACAGGATACGTACAATTGGCAGTCTCATCGCTAAAAGTGTTTTATCTCCAAAAAGTGAAATTGAATGAAGAAAAAACATTTTTATTAATTAATTTAAATTGTCCGAAAACAGTTAGTCAAGTGAAATCTCAATTAACATGAGTGTTGGTTACATTCGGAACAAAGACGTTGACGTTTAGTTTATTTAAATGCCATGACGTCACACACTGCTCCGTATTTGCCGCCCGTTTTTCGGTTCTTGTAATCCAAAAATACTTAATGGTGAGTTTATTTGGCAAAAATAAAATATACTTTTGATTAAAACTTAATTTATATTAAAACATAAAATAGAACATATAACATAATTTATTTTATTATAACTCAAGTAACCAATTGTCACATTCTCACTCACTGCTCTACTTATACAGGGTCATTTGTAAAAACCAGCAAAATTATAAATAAATAATTAACATGACACATAACAGATGTTCATGTGCTGATATTTTTAGGGAATTTTTATCTTTTAGCTGTTATCTCACAAGTTCGTTTCATTCCTGGCCATGTCCATAATTAACCCCATTTTGTGTCATTGAGCATATTTTCAAATACGTAGTACACTCCTTTGTGCAGGCAAAAAAATTTAAAATGATAGTTTTTTTCAGGTTTGTTACCATGTACTTTGTTTTTATCGAGAATTCAATAAAAATAAGGTATAAACATGGTAGCAAACTTGTAAAAAAACTATAATTCTAATGTAAATGACCACAAAAAAAAAAAACTTAAACAACATAAAAAAAGGTTGATTATGTTTGTGAATTAAACGAATTTTCTTTACACCTTCATGTAAATATAGTTCAAATGTTTCAATACAATCAATTTTAAAAGTAGTTTTTTTGGCCTCCTTCAGTGTAGGTAATGACGTTTAATGTGTTTAGGTTTAAACCTCGTTTAAACAAGTGTCATTTTTAGGGTACGGGCGCGAAACCAATCGTTTTGGGTCAGCAGCCGAAGTTATTGATAGCTGGACAAGCGGGTGGCAAGCCGTTATTACTGGCCGCACAGAACTTACTCAACACTTCCGCTGTTATACTGCAACCGGGCGGCAAGGCTGTGCTACTACAGAATATCAAACCTGTAAGTAATATAATTAATAATAACGAAGTTAACCTGTGAATAGCCTATATTAACTGTATGCGCTGTATAAGAAATTAAGGAAATTCGTTACCAAATGTATCTTAGAAGGTAAACTAACAAACTGCAATTTCTGTATGTAAATTTATTATTACCACAGTTATTTATAATTAATTTAATGATTATTACAATTTTTTTATTTAATTACTACAGAATTATTATCACTATTATACTAACATACGTTTATATTAACATTTTTTATTAAAAAAACTGGAAGCTACATCATACGTGTGTGACATAGGATTTAATTTACGCGGGTGAAGTCGCGGAAAAACAGCTAGTTGTATATATAAAACGTTTGTATATTGTACAGGTAACACCAGGTGTTGTTCAGACTGGGGTACCAGTACCGGCTCTGCAGCCACAACAATTATCTCACCCAGTAAGAAATCAAATAAATTATTATTCAATACTTGTGACTAATTTTTAACTTTTATTGAAATCCATTAAGCGAAAGAAGCTGTAAAGATTGTGAATTGTGCTCAAATCTCTGCCTACCCTACATGAAAAAATGCAGTTGCTTTTAATTATTTATATTTTTGTTGTGATTTATATTAGAGATATTATAGGTTAAAATCGTTTATAGATGGTCAGCGTTACTCAAATATTGATTATTTTCCTAGTAGTTAGAATGATCGCGTAAAAGTTAACCAATAACGATTAAGTCTGAAAGGGAAATATTATTATTATTAAGGTACAGATGGCAACGCAACCGGTGCAACAGGCGCAGCCAGCGCAACAACCCATTCAGCAACCGGTTCAGCAACCGGTCCAGCAACCGGTACAGCAACCGAATCAAGCGCCGGTACAACAAAATGTTCAACAACAGACCCCACTGCTACCACGCAGGGGACTGTCGCTTACGGTAATTGTTTTAATTTACATGTTTTAATTTTTCTTTATCATGCTAGTTTTACTTTATTATTCTAGTATTCTTTAATATTTGTTGTGGTTTTGTAACTACTTTCCAAAACCCGTTGAAATATAAGTGAATTTGTTGCAACCTTGTGAATGAAAATCACCATAATTAAATATTATTATTTTAATTATTGATAAAGTTAAAGTCATGTCGAGATTTGGCTGCTGACGACCAGTACAATGAAAGGGTATTATTATGTTGGTAGTTAAAATCTTAATTTACACAAAATATGTTTCTTCACAGCGCGAGCAAATGTTGGAAGCTCAAGATATGTTCAGGAACGCGAATCGTGTTACCAGACCGGAGAAGGCTCTCATACTCGGATTTATGGCAGGCTCAAGGGGTATGTTATATACTCACACCAATATCGAATAATCACACATCTATACACTATCAGTAATTATTGCTTTATTTTTGATAGAATTTTATAGGGATTTCATAAGATTTTCTCTGTCTAGATATATGAGAGCATTATTAGGACCACACGTTTTGAATTTCCGATTGAAAAAGTCAATAATAATGTATGCGAATTTGCGACGAGCACACCAATTATTTTTTAAACTTATTGTAAAAACATTTTTTTTTTTATTTTCAGATAATCCTTGTCCGAACTTGGGTAATATTGTTACAATAAAATTATCAGAAAACATCGAGAATGTATTACAGTCGGACGACACATACCTCACCATGTTGTCCGAAATGCATTTCCAAATGAATTACAACAATGGCCAGTGGACGAGGCTGAAGAAGTACAGACATATAGACGGAATGGTTCCTCAGAAGATACCTCCAGGCTCCACTGTGATATCTGCAAACAATCAACAACCAGTTGTTTCAATAGCGAACCAAAGTGTCAGTTAAACCTTGTGAATGTTTTAAATTGTGTACTTCAGTGTAAGTGGAATGTGTAACAGAGAGAGAGAGTGAAATTATTGATTTGAATCGAGTTGGGTAAGGCACAGTTCAATGTTATTGAATTTGATAGTTGATACTTAACATTAAACTTTTTTATGCTTAGAAACCAAAAGTAGAATTCAAACTACCAGATGCTCTGAAGAAATGACATTCATTTTAAAGAATAATTTTCTACAACTAATAGGTTGATGAGATCTGCTTTTTTAATGCATATATTATTTATAAAGATATTTTTTTATCTCTGTAAAATTTCACTTTATAACAAGGTTTTAATGTTGCGAATTTTAAACAATTTTATTGGTAAACAAATTCCACATCCGCCTAATTCCCGCAATCCAGTGATATAAGTCATGGATCATGCATCTTAGATTTTTTGGAAAAAATAGATTATGAGCAATGGAGATACCTCCAAATAGCAGCTTTATCGTGTATTGCATACCATGTGGATCTAATTAGTGGATCTTGCTAATTAGGATGAAATAACTTAAAGATATCTTTAGAGCTGGATTATAATCATCTATAATAATTCTTCAAGTATCACATTGACGTGACCTAATAAAATACACAAAAATTAAGTATGGTTTTTTAATGCATTCGCTTCTTATTGGACTGAATTTGCAAGGGACCAAATATGTTTTGCGTTTTAATGTAACATTTAAAACATTCAGTAATTGATAAACTTAAAAATGATTATTGTCAGTACTAATTTCTTTGCTTTGAAATCATTAAATGACATCATTACGTATTGTAAGATGTAAGCTTATAAATAAAATTATGTTCCTCATACAAAGAATCTACTACATGTATTTGGTTTTATTATGTATGATAAATTGCAATTAATATATTCCATACTGTTTCATTCTTATGTATCAAAAAATCTATATGTAGAATTGTATTCTTCAAGTGTTGCAGGTTACAGATTAATCTATAGAACATTTCTTTAAAAAAAAAAAGTACAGTAAAGGGTTGGACTTAACAAAATATGGATGCCGGAAGATTGCAAATTTTTTAAGCCTCACTTTTGTATTAAATTTAGAACTACTGGATGCAATTCCAAATGAAAGAACATTTTATTTTTGTTTATATAAAATTGTAGTAGGTTTTGATGTTAAAATAACAATAACATTCATATTTGGTACAGAAACCAAATTGCACTTTGTTTTTCTACATTAAAAAACAATAAGATCGTAACGGTGCCTTTAAAAAAAAGAAAAAGCATACAGTGATACAGTCTAGAGATAAAAAAAAAGTACCAAAACACTACTTGTTCCTAACCGAAACATAATTATGTGGGAATTAATGCTGTTTGTTAGTCAGTTGTTAGTGATGACTTATGTCAATACATTTATATGTAATCTGTTATGTATTCATGGTTCTACACTAGCTAGACATGCCCGCCCTAGAGTAACGAAGTCTAGCCGGCACACTTGTCTGCTGGCATTTCTGTCTAGTGGATTACCCGCTATATGTACTCTATTAAAACGAATAATTCTTTTCTACCTTGACTAATCTTAACTTTCAGTATTTTTTTAACAAAATCAATAATCTCAGAAATTTATCGAATCTATTAATTTAAAATTATCAATATGTGGTTAAAATACTTTTTAAGCGAGACATCAAATTCATTTACTGGGAGCCTTATGCAATGACAACAGCAAAAAAAATTCGAGCCAAGTGTATGTTACAGTTAATCTGTATGTGAAAATGTAATTAAAATGTAATAGCAGCAGGGTAAGTGACCTTCGATTAATAGATGTAGCTCAATGCTGATATCAATGTAATATCTGCCAGAAAAGGACTTTGTTTTATTACAAGGAGCAAAGACTATTTTAAGTTCTTTAGTTAGTAATTAAGTTTGTTTAAAGTAAATTTTCTTTTTAATGTAACCATTTTAATATGATCTCACGGCTGTTTAAAGTATCTTTAAATTTCTCAGTACATTTTCTAGTGCCAAAACTATTTTATTAACTGGAAAATTAATGTGTTCTTTTTCGTATTCATACAAACATCTATGATTGTTTGACAATGTATCTGTAAAATTATTTAAAAAAATAATAATCGAGAATGTTACAAATGGGGTTATAATGATGTTATGAATAATATCTAAAGAATCATTAACTGAAGACATATACAACTCACTGCAGTTACAGAATAGCATTTTAGAAGTTTACTACAGCTAAGCTGTACCAGTTTCGTTTAGATTGAAAGTACTAGTTCGTTAATGAAATCTCAACCTTATTTCTATGGTGGAAAGGATGAATTTTGAACTCGTGCCGTACAAATGAGGTTTAATATAACGAAAACGTCTTTTGAGCTACTCGGAGATACATCAATTACTAGGTGTAAACTCGTTTCACTTATTCAATAAATGTTGTCTCAAAACTTCTACACGCCATAAGTTATTCAGATGATCTAATAACTAAAAGGTAACACTAAGAAGTAGTAAGATTCTACATCTTTTTATGACTATATGATACTTATCCTTAAATAGTTATCTATTGTAATTTAACCTGAATAACGTCTAAATAGAGATAAGTGAAAGTTATGAAACTTCTGCAATTTCTGTTTAACAATACGATGAATTAATTTTTTCCTATACTTCTACTAAAATTTCATTTCCGTTTTAATTAATATAGCTAAGAAATGAGTCAAAAATAAGTGATAGTTTGTATCGTCAAGTGTTCATTGTGATTGTTATATAATTATTAAAAAAAAAAAAAAGCGGAATATGTAGATGGTCGAAAAAGCAAAATGCTAGTTAGTAAACCCACAAGGTCAAAACAGTATTGCTTTGCAAATGCTTGTAACGGGTAATGGCAACAACGAATATTCACAAATAGGCAAAATTACGGAATATAATAAAAAAATTGAGAAATTTTCCATTGTCACCAATAATGAAGTGTAACTTAAAAGGGAAAAATTAAAGTACCGTATATATATATATATGCTTTTAGGAACTATTTAGTCTAGGCGAAAGTGTAATTTGAAAATCACGAACCGTTTCATAGTAGTTAAAGATATTGTTTGATTCATATCGGCATCTTTAAGGCTATTTATTTTACTCCAAATTGAAAACTTCCAGACCTCATTAACATTTTATTACATTTCAAATTCTTTTCAGTTGGGTTATATTATTTTACGATATATTGTTAAAACTTAAATTTACTCTTCTAGTAAAGCTGTGACTTCAATGACAATTTCCCTATTGTTTGTAACATTTACTAATATGTATATATGTAATGTCAAATGAAATAGTGACATCCGTTTGATGCGAAAGATGTGCCTTTGTAAAATAAGCCTATGTTCAGATGACACACGTTAAATATTAAGCATTAAACTGTCAACAGAGGTCTTATATAAGTTTTTTAACGCAATGCAACTGCAATGATGGAAGCGGGATGGTGCTATATACCGCATATAAGGGTGTCTCACTTTAATATGACGTTTGCATTATATTATGAAACCGTAAGAGCTCTGAACGTACTTTAATCCTATGTTAATATATTGAAATGTCTATCCCAGAACTTCTTTTTAGATAATAGCTGTACTAGCAAAATAAGGTAATGTTGCCCAATACACCCAATGTTTTGAAGTTCGTCTGCTAAGAAATCAAGCAAATAAATTTGAGTCACAGTCACATGTGACCTCACGACGGGTCAGTTGATCACATAACGGCGATTCAAATGTATTTTATATAATTTTTGGGCCGTCGAGTTTACAAAACCATTGAGCATTATGAGGCGGCAATATCTTATTATAGCAGTTTTCACAATTAGGTATTCATTAATTGTATACAGCTTCATATTCTGTGTTAGACTTCTTATATTTGTCCACATTTTATCTTTATTTTAAAAGTAATTTCTTTATCAGAAATATTGATGTTATATAAAATGTTATTTCTCTACTTGATGATTTAATTCACGGCGGAATAATTCTACCAATACATTACTTGGCCACTTTAAGTTAATCGAGTGTTTTTATTTAGTCCGGCAGGAAAACAGCCAATTGATTATCTCTTTTAAAATAATAAAACCATATTAATATATGAGAAAGTTTTTTAATGATTTTTTATTTTATTGATATAAAGTAGTAATAACAACATGTGTTAAAAATAAAGATTATGACGTCAATGTAATAAATATACACAGACAGACAGATTGTATTTCGCTGATGTGGCAAAACACTCTTTAGAAGCGAATCTATCTATGTATATCGTCGTTGTCATTAGTCGTGTCCCATCGAAGGATAACCTATTTCTCTATATTATGAAGGAATAGAGTTGTATATCGCATTTTATTTTCTTTAACGTTTGAGTAATAATAACTTCATCCTATACTATATTTGGGAGGAATAGAGTCGATTATCCTTCAATAATATATTTTATAAGTTCTATTGGATTAAACTTGTATCCGTTTTCAAAATGCTTTGTGTATTATAGTGATGGCTTCCAAATTTATAATTGAATTGAAGTAATTAAGTGTTTTGCTGACGGCGACGAGTGTTTAATAGTTTAGTTGATAACGTTAGGTTTTACTTTGTTGTATGATATGTTTTTCTATAGATATTTAATATTCACCATGTATATAGTAGATAGTACAAAAATATTAAAATGAAAAATTATTTAAAAGTAAAACATGGTTTCATTCGTTAATTGACTTTGTATAGGTATTCTGTTTGTACGGTAATTCGCATACCCCTTGAATAGAGTGAAAATTAACAAATAATTATACACAAACAAAGTATAAGTAGACCCGTTAAATAATAACGTAAAAGCTTTTATATATGTGAAAGTATAATATTTTAAAAGTATTTAAAACCACTGTACATATAATGTTCCTTTAATAATTTTAATACATTGTTTCTATTTTTATCGTTGGGCTTTAGTAGCTATGTTTAATAGGCACAACTCAACTCAAATACGGTACAAAAAATAATATAAACATCAACAGCTGTTTGTTTGTTTTAATTTTGAAATGTTTGTCGTAGTCCAGGGAAGGTTTATACGGTGTGAGTACGTCAAGTTACCACAATATGTCAAAATTTCACCACTTGATTTTAAACTCTACCCAAAAAGTATTAAAGCTTAAAATCAATTTGACAGATCTGTATTCCCCGAAGTGCTGTTGACCCTACCTGTGTATAAAGTTTTTACACATTACGTTGCCCGAAATCCACTATCAAGGCAACGGTAATAATAAACAAGTTCAAATCATAAGTTATTATTTTGCCCTAAGCTATTCAGCCTCTCTTTAACTCTTATATGCGGGCATTGTAAATAATTCACTTATTTATTACCTGTGCCTGTGATATGTATATATAATTAAAAAAATAGTATATTTTATTATGATGACGTTGTTAACTACGTCTATGTACATCTGGCGGCATGATATAGGCATTCTCCGTCGCTTTATTCTTTTCTTCGGCGAAACAGATACAGATAGCGGCAAATGTATTGGCGCGAGCAGGGGTTAGCAATCTACGGCTCTTTCGATGTTAACTTCCAGCTCTCAAAGTTCTCAAATATATATAGGTATTTAAAAAAAATACAGTCGCAACCCTTCAAATTATATCATCGATCTATAGTTGAGTACACGTACTTTAATTGAGATTACTGTCCCTGGCCTCAAGGATTTTGCAATGTGTTATCGCACACCAGATATCTCTCGCAAGGTGCGACGATACTTAATAGAAAAAAAAACATCAATTCACTTTTGGATAAATTATTTTATTCAATGAGAGCTACAGCAGACATACTGTAGAGATGTCGCCTGTACAAGTCGACCAACGGCAAGCAGCGGAATATTACTGGAAATGGGAAAATCATTCATTACCATCAGCCTATTGATATCTCCAATGCTGGGATAGGCCTTCAACATAGATGAAATTTAATCGAACTGAATAGGGAAAATGGGCCCAGTGTGGTGGGTGTTAACTGCAGATGCAGTCCGAAGCAGGGAGGAGTTCGAGATAATATATTTTCCGTCGCTCATCCAATAACTGGTCATTGCCCCTGCTTCGAACTGCATCTGCCACGAGTGAGCCTCGCTTCGGCATGAATGGGCCGGCTCGACCGGAGTGATACCACGGCCTCACAGAAAACCGATGTGAAGCAACGCTTGCGTTGTGTTTCGTCGTGTGAGTGAGGGTACCGGAGGCCCAACCCCTTCCTATTCCCTTCCCTCCACCCCTCAACCCTTCCCTCCCTAAGATCATATTCGTCCCTCAAAGGCCGCCAGCGCGCTTGTAGCCCCTCTGGTGTTGCAGGTGTCCATGGGCGACGGTAATCACTTACCATCAGGTGATCCGTTTGCTCGTCTGCCCCCTATCCCATAAAGAAATAAAAAAAAATAACACTCACCACACTGGGCCAAGGTTGCTTAACTTTCGCATTACAGACTGAATACGCTAACTACTGCGCTATCTAGTTCTCGATCAATTGCAATCGCGTAACTACAATCACGCTATATGGTAATTATCAATGATTAGCAGTTTCTCACGACTTCGCCCAGGTAAAGCTTCCGTGGTTAAAAAAAGTTCACAATCGGATCAGTATTTCCGAAAATTACCCTCCACAAACAAACAAAGTTAGATAATGTCTAGAGTCATAGCTATAAACGGTCCGTAACGAATATTGATTGATTAAAAAAAGTTACATTTAGATATTTTAGTTACTTTTACGGTAACAGGCAGCGCAGTGCAAATATTAATAAGTATAAAAAAATTACATAGTATCTGCTACGAAATCGATCGCAATCGATAATTTTTGTTCTAAGAGTACAATTTAAAATCTTACCAAAGAAAAATATGACTTCAGGTATGAACGTTAGTAAACTACGAACTCCAACATTCTTTATTTTCACCAGGAACTCGTATATAGTGACTATGAACCCCATTACTATATAACCGAGAGTGTACCACACGTATATATCCACCAAAAAAGCGTTCTCCTGTAGATTTTAAATATGAAGCAAAATATTAATATTAATAACTAGCAGTTTATATTTTCTTAGAAATAAAGCAATATGCCCCTGCGTTCGATGTTGCTTAAAGCTTAAAATAGATGAAAGAAATTTTAAAATCAGTCAATACAATCTATTTTTTTTCTTTTTATATTATTAGAATAAATAATATTTTTTATTAAGTAAATTAATTATTAAGTAAAACATACAGAACATGCTTGACAAAATCCTAATACCTACATAACAGACTGTAATATAACGCCCGCCCGAACGATTATACTTAGGTAATTTTTCGGGGTTTACTCTTAAATACGATTAAACATTCTTTTGATTATTATTGTACAGGAATTTTTATATACAATACGTATGTTTCTATTTTATATTTATAAAAAATCAGAAGGGTTTTCACTGTAATACGTAGGTATCATTAATAGACTCTGGCTTTAACTGAAATTTAAAAGAGTTTTAAATTCGACAGTTATATCTTAACTTATATGGCCAGTATAGGACTGATAGGGTTTGTCTAGATAGGTGATGTGGTGAAGCGAGGAAACTCATAGCAAACAGCTAGTATGTTCAAGTTTTTGAAGAGGTTAAATAATATTTATAGGAAGTGTGTAAAACGATATATACTCACAAATATAGAGGCAAGCAATAGCAACAAATTGGCAACTTGGAATAACGTGACCAACAATTTTCTGAGCGAATCAGCGTACTCCCGCGCCTCGCAGTATGCACTCATACATGTATCGCTCGACATTAGATCCATTAGGCAGCCAAACTGTAACGATTTGTATGCAGTGAATTAATTACTATATTAAAAAACAACGCCTAAAAATTAAAAAAACACAAGTGTAAAGAAACCCAACTTGAATCAACCTTTATTCAGTTACAGCTTCAATAACCGGGGTGAATTTTAGGGTCCCTTTTATGGCAGAAACAGCGAATTTTATACGTATACATATGTAATAATTAAAAGTAGAATTCATTCATTCATCATTTCGTCAACAGTTCATAGTCAAAATTAGATGATAGTAAGAATTGATATTTTTATTTACACTTAAATTTACTAAGAAAAGAATCATGAAGTTAAATTTAGTAATATTATTATTTAATATTTCTATTCTGCAGATTCCAATTAGAATTAGAATGAAATAACGATTTTAGAATAGATAATGTACAGTTAACAGGACATTACGTTTTACAAAACTGTCTTTTTTTTTCAACTGTCAACTTGATTTTAAAACCTTAATTTGAGGGTAGAGTTCAAAGTCAATTGCAGAATTTCACATTTGTAGTAACCTGGCATGTTTACCTAAATTAGCTTTTTATATGTGCTTACATTTTGTACCAAAAACATCTTTAGACTTGAGAAGGTTATTATTATCGAAATGCTCGGTTTTAATAATTATAGACCAGCGAACGAATCCAGTGCTGAAATACTGAAAGAAGGTAATAATCGCACTAGATTTTTCATGGATCTAGTAGATTCCAGCACTGGATTCGCTGGACTCGAATAATGTCAATCGGCCATACTCTATTTATAGTTAATGTACGTATACTTATGTAAACTTTATGTAAAACGTCGTTACCTATGTCTAATACTTTAAATATTCCTTACAAAGTTAATAATTGAGATGAGAATGACAGTACTCCTCCGTGGTATGCAGCAACAAGAATTGTCATCGCATGGCATCAACGCGGCCAATCGTTTCGTCACAGATATACTGCTTGAAGTGGGACTCTCCATTTTCTATACGATTAACCAGTTGGCAACAGTCAAGGTTTAAAACATTACATTTACTAGTAATTAATAAAACAATCTAAGTGATAATACTTTAAATAGTTGAACATTGATTGGCGGATTTTAAAAATTTATATGTTTTAGATTTGGCACGAAGCTGCAAGCATCCATAGAGAAAAAAATGTATATTGATTTGATTATCATCAATATCATCTTAAACTTCATTTACAGAGAATATTTATCATAGAGAATTTTGTATAACATATAAATATGTATCCTAAGCTAATAACCTTTTAGATATTTTGTATATTTTTATAACTTCAAATTTATTTATTATAAGATATAAAAATAGATTTGAGATCCTTTCACTGAGCTCTTTCATTGATTTTATTTGATATGTCACATAAACGTCTTTTATTAATGGATTATCTTCGCATTTCCCTAATGTCAAGCGAATAAATTAATGTCTACATGTAAAATGAAAAGGAAATAAATGGAAGATGGTGATGATCTAAACGTCGCAAAGTGCCATTAAAGTTAAGAAGAAGAAGATCTAAACGTCGTTATTTCTTTAAAACATTGACATAATTAGGCATAGACAGACCTTAGAAAAATGACAAAACATAGAAACCATGGTAAAAGTAAGTTGAGAATAGCTATCTGTCTCATAATAACGAAATTAAATTTGGCTATAAGAGTAAATGAGATAACAAATCCACATTTCTTTCTTATTTATCAAGGTTGACACAAGTTCATTGTTAAACTGGCTGTAAATTTGGAAGTATTTACAATTTTACACTACAAGATTAAAATGTCGTTATATTTTCTCAATCTTGTATAAATATATGACAACTTAAAATCGTATCAGAGTTACATTATTGTTTACACGGTAATTTTGGTATATCTCAGAGATAAAATTACAAATAATAAAATTTTATTCAAAGAGAACTCAAAGTAGTGTTAGTAATAGTAAAACCTGATTATTAAAGAACGTCTGCGATAAAAAATCGTATCGTTGGCCGAAAGTCTCGCACAGGAAGAAAAGAAAATACTCAAGAAACATTAACCTTTCATCGGTAAGTTATGATTGTTTTCAACTTTATTGAAATAAGTGAATAACTTAAAAAAAAAATATTTTACATATTATGTTTGATATAAAATCGTTATATTTTCAAAATCATATCACAGTATCTTATTTCAATCAATTCGCTTTTACCGGTAAAATGTCGACAAGGAACGTCATTAAGGTAAAAATATTAAATCTATGGGTTTGCATAAAACTTGCGAGAACCTACATAAATTGAGACATGACTGCTATTATACATCTCTTTCTAACGCTTAAAAAAAAACGAATACATGTCTTCGTTTGCACAAGTATAGAAACCGCGCCGAAGTATCAGCTTTTCAGGTTTTTATGCTTTAGTTATTATTCTAAGTCATAGAGCATGCGTTTGTAGATTTTTACACCGACTCTATCTTCCAGGTCAACTCACTTTGTTATCGCTTCATTACTAATGCGGTATACACATAACTGATTGATTCCCCGATTTTAAGTATATGAGTCGTTTTTTGTTTAAAAACTGGTTTCTGGAAGGACAAGCGAATGGCGTCCTATTTTTTATATTAATCGGTGCCTAAGAAATGCTTATAATGCGTATGAAACAGAGTCGCTTTCCGCTGTCATATACTTCGTGATTCAAGAGGAATGTTTATATGTATAATATACTTCGAGAACCATGCGAGCGAAGCCGCTGGCAGCAAGCTAGATAACAAACAAAACTATTAAATGCACTATAAAAAGTTGTAACTTATAGTTTTTCATAGAGAAAGTTTTATATATATAAATATATTTTACTCTTTGTAAAGAAGTTCCTCTTTTTGGTAATTAAAAACATTATAGAATTTAAAAACCTTAAAAAATAAAACGAATTTAAAGACACAAATAAGGGCAGATTGGTTGAGATTGGTGGAGTTCATAGTTCTAGACTCAGTGGGAATAATGAAGGCGTTTCTGTTTTTTGCTTTATCCGTGACTTTAATAATAAGTTTTTGTAAGTCTGAAAATGGAGAGCAACGAATACAAACACAACTAGGTAAAGATATATAAATCAGTACTTATTAAAATTGAAATTATCAATTTTCTTTCGTGACATCTAATTACTGGTTAATATTAAACTCCTTTGTAGTTGGTCTTTGGTAAATCGTATATTTTTTACAGAATCATCTCCGGAATTAGATTACCACGACGATACTGATATCATAGAAAAAGCTATAGAGACCATTGAGTACACAGCACAAGCTGCCAAAAAGCTTTCTACAGATGTAATTTCTCCATCAGAAGAAATAGTATTATTGTACGACGAAATAACAGACACATTTGAAGACTTAACGGAAGTTCTGAAAGAACCAGATCATGCGAAAAAGTTCGTTAAAGCTAAAGGAATCAGTAGAGTCATTATGCCGTACATGGATGTCGATAATTCTAAACTAAGAGGTTTTGTTTTAGAAATATTAAAATCTCTGTTTTATGCTTTGCCTGACACTACTGAAGTTATACCGATAACTGTTATAGACAAACTATTAGATATATTTGAGACCGACAATAATCTGGCAATGAAGGCACATGTACTAGACATACTTTACAAATGGCTACCAGAAAATCCCAAAGTTCAAGTCCGTGTAATGAAACTAAAAGGCTTAGAACCTTTTTACGAACAAGTGACTAAATTGGACACCTCTGTCATTTCAACGCTTCTTGATCTGTTTAATATAATTCTGAATGAACATATAAAAGTGCACAGTGAAAGAAAGCAGGGTAAAATAGATCCTGACAAATTGATGCTCTATCAAAGGATAGGTTTGATTGAACGTATGTCTACACCATCCGTGTGTAACGGCTTACTCAATATCTTTGAAACCACTTGGTCGTATAGCAATAATGAAAATAATATTATAGCTCCGGTTTTTGAACTTATAAAGCACATGAAACCTTATTGCGTAAAAGTATTGAAAGGTAAAAACAAAGCCGTGACACTATTTGAGACATTATTGAAGTATATCGAAGATGACAGTAAGAAAGAGTACTTTGAGAGTCTACAATTGAATATTACCGATATCAAGTCGCTTCTTGAAGATTTTTTAACTGACTTAAAGAAGCCACTCATTAAAGACGAGTTCTAAGTTAGAAGTGGTTATTATTGTTAACTATATTGAATATCTTTATTAAAGTTACTTTGATATTTTTTGTTTCAATTCAAGCTGTACTTTATATAATCATACAAAAAAAAACTAGACAAAGTTTTCTGTGTATTAGAAGAGCTAACTAGACTAATAAAAATGTTCCTTTAATCTCGAATAACAATTATGAATAAAAGTGTTTTCATTTTTGACGCACTACACAATTCAATTAAAAGCGAAAGCGATTGCATAAATTAAACTCAACTGCCGGGTTGCTATCGTCAACATTTTAGTCAATAAATCAATCTGTAACAATCGAATAGATCTGGTACAATAGTGAGGGTAGCGACCCTTAGTTGCACAAGTCACAAAAGAGCCATGGAATTATTTGCGGTCGATAGGACCACACATTGGGTATTTTAATTGTAAAATGTAGAGTCGCGATGACATGTCAAAGAAATCAAGTAAGTAATTGCATAAATGAGATTCCTATGTGATAATTCATTAATATACGTGAATAAAAACGAATTGTTATGTGAAAACTGCCATGCGCATTCAAAGTTCAAATGCTCAATTCTTTTTTATATTTGCTTATAATTGAAATAAGATTAAAAAATGGGAATTCACATAGTTGATTTTTGTATAACCTAATGAACTCGCATGTTAGATTGTGTCATTTTAAACACTTATATTAAACTGAGTGACACGATTTCAGTTCAAAACATTCGGTATAAAATAATTTAAATAATAATAAATAAATAAATAAATAAATAAATTTGTAGCAATAAAATATACTTATGAAGCATAAGTTACTCGTTGATAGTGTATCTTTATTTCAGTGAAGTATTTTAAAATCCTGTCTTGTTTTTGTACTTTCCTCTTTTTCTTTTATATAGTGTATGTATGATGTAAATGCAAAATATCGACTTACCAAGACTAGATTAGGTTGGGTGCAGGCCCGAATCTAGGGGGCAAGTGGGACGCTTGCCCCGGGAGCCAAAATCATCATTATATAATACTTATTTAGTAGTTCAGATTTAGAACCAAATTTATATACCGCATTGTAATGCAGTTAACGACCTTTTCAACGTCATGCAAGTAGTGTTTTGTATTCTGCTACAAAGGTAATTATTGTAATAAAACTTAAAATAAAAAAGAAGAAGTTATTTTAAATTGACTATTCAAATTAAATAATAGGTAATGGAATCATGGATATCTCTTTGTAAAATTTTGTAAAGTACCTTAAGGTTATCCCACGGTATAACCAATTCATAATGCCATATGCGTGGGAGTCAAACTGTATCATCTACGAAGTGCAATAAGTCAAAAAGGTTGAGTAAGCAAACACAAAAATCAGATCAAATCGATCATGTTTTACCGATTGTAAAAAGTATATTATACGTACAAGAAACGTCAGAAACCGTAAAAGAAAAAAGTGATCCCATACAAGTCAACCTGCCGTGTGCCATGTCGAATTCATGCACAATTTAAAGTACCCACGGTTTAAAAATTGAGTTTTTTTTAAATAACGACTTCTAGTCATGATCATGAATGAACATTGTTGCGTTATTGGTTGCGTAATGATCGCGGTAAATATCGTATTTGTATTGTAAATTTATTCTTTGAGTATGATTCGGACGTTGTTGTAGGGTATCCAATAATAAAGTTTAAATATTTTATAATTAAAGTAATACTTATGTTCTTAGATTGTGAATGAAATGAAATTTTTATGAAGATCAATTATTCATCGTCTTCAAAAAAAAAGAAGCTTATGAATCCGTCTTTTTTTGTATAAAGGTATATTTTCACGATATCTTCATCAATAGTAAACAAAATGTGTGTAGTTGTTAATTTTGTGATGGATTTTAATTGGATAGGGCTACCACATTAATTTTATGAAAATGAAGTTTGGTTTAGTGGTTTTTGGTGAATCTGAAAAATTACGCTATTAATAGTATAATTTTCATAATAAAATTGCTTTTTTCTCAATTCAACAAATATAAAAAAAAATTTATTAAAGTCGTGAAATACAGCTACAAAATTAGTGTACTGAAATACGATAACATCAGCGCGGTAGGAAAAAAATATATTAACTTCTAGGTTGTAGATCTCTCATCAACTAAGACACGCTTTATCTTATATAGCACTTAAAGCTAAAGGCGCGATATTAAGAGTACGTGATACATATTGCTTTTTGATCACGTTTACAATGTGATAGTATTTGCGTACTACGGTTGGTAATATGAAGAAGATTGAGATTTCTCCTAACTTCAAAAGTACTTTTTTCAAATTTATATAACCACTTTCTTATCAAATGTTATTTTTCGAATTTATAGTCAATTTTAGTTTTCTCATTGGTACGAGATAATAAACTATAGTGTAATACAAAAAATTAAGACTAATTTTCCCTGTACTACACGAGTATATTTTTAGTTTGGAATCAAGTAAGCATTGAATTCCAAATCACAAAATTCCTACTTATTTATTGACGCGTTGTCGCACTACACTTTAGTTCAGGTAGCGATTACGCAGCGGGGGCGTGATGCACCTGAGTTTAGTTCCCACACCGACCATTGCACTCTCCTTACAATGTTGCTATAATGACTTAATTTATTGCCCCGGCCATGACATCTCAACATACTGACTCTCTAACTAATATTAGATTTGTCACTAAAGGACAACCATTCTAAAATATAATTAGCACCTGTTTGAGTTAGTAGACAACGATAAAAATCCGGCAACACCTAATGTGTTATATTTATATGTTGACTTGAGTTTCAGAAAGGTCATGTCCATCGTTATAAGGATTATTTATAATTAATGAAGGAAAAACAATCAATTTCTCAAACTTGGCTATATTTATTCACACATACAATTACTTTAATCGAGAACCATCATACTTTATAGAATATCCTAACAAATTTATGTAACTTGCTGTTTTTCCATGAATTCGCCCGCGTAAATTATAGCTTCGCTCACGCGCGTACGATGTTAAAACCTGTAGGTGAAGGAATTTTTAAAACGATGCAGTAGTTTCGAAGCCTCTTCATTTTTTTAAACAAACAATCCATCTTTTCTTTTATCACATTGTTATACTTAGATATAAAATTAGTTATCTGCGTCTACATCAAAGCGTACAAACGATTTCGATAATATTTGGCACAATCAAAAGTTTAGTTATATCTTAAACTTTTCATCTAACAAAAGGTTTTATTAGAGATTCCGACATTAACTCAGATATAGACGATAGAAGTCTCGTAAAGTATAATAATACATTATTAAGAACCCGAAATGAAATTTCGTGAATGAAACCCAAGCTCTACAAACAACAAATGTTTACATTGACCAGCATAGTCATTAATTATATCCATTTTTTCACAAATTCATTCAACCTGAGTAAATCGTCCATAGAAAAAAGAGCAAATCTATTTTTATTTTACAAAAAACTTTATTGTCGATGTTTTAAACTGCGATATCCTCAATAAATTATATCTATTCAGAGAATTTGTTAAGCCCGTAGGCGGGTTTAGTAAATAAACTGTTTGCATATTTGTATTAAGAAAAAAAATTGAATAGATTAGATTAAACACCGACACACCTACGTCGCGATTTTTAACTCGTAATATTTTTTCTTTCACGTGAGAAACTTGAGTTTGTTAAGAGCTTAAGATAAACTAACCTGAATCACCCATACTTCGCACGGGTCCATTTTAGTATTATTTTTTAACTACTCTTATTATTAAATAAATTGTTTTGTTATATAGATAAAATTTTTGCATACAAATTTTTAAATTAGATAAAAATACGAGTGAGTCGTGAAGGAATAATGGAAAATTATTGCAGCATGAAATGTAATGTAATGATGATATTTTTTGAGCTATGAACAACACACTCACCTTATGTTTTGAATATCAAAAATTATATCTATATGTTCTTATGAATATGTAATCAGAATATATATATTAGGTCCTTACATATGAAAATGGCGTTTTGTCGTATTGGCCACTTTAATCACAAATTTCTCCTCCTTGGTTAGGAATTCCAAATTCAAATTTATACAGTCATTTACACATGTATTTGTGTTTCTTTAGGCGGCATTCATTTGTTTGTTTTTTCTTCTGTTTATCCTATTTACGTCACCCAGTATAAAAAATGGAAAACTTGAAATATCGCGTTATTAACGAGTACGCGTTCCACCGTGGTATAAGTGCTGCGGAACCGGCTCGAAGAGTTAAGGATGTGTATGGCGGTTGTATTGCAAAAGAAAACACAATGCGTTTTTGGTTCCAATGTTTTCGTTCTGAAAATTTTGATTTGCAGAAAAGCTCCATGGACGGCCGGAGACCCAAGTTACTAATGAAGAATTGAAGGCTACTGTGGAAGCGGATCCATCGCAAACTACGTCCGAGTTAGCTGCAGGCTGCGGTGTTAGTGATAAAACTGTTTTAAATTAAAATTCAAAATTAATTCTAAAAAACTGTTTTAATCCACTTGAAGCAAATTAGAAAGATTAAAAAGCTTGAAAGGTTTTTACGAATTCAGTGAAGCAAACCGGCAAATGCGCTTCGACTGCTGCGTTACATTACTTAACCGGCACAATAATGAAGGATTTTCAAATCGAATTATTACCTGTGATGAAAAGTGGATACTCTATGATAATCGGAAGCGCTCATCGTAATGGTTGGACCTTAGCATGCCAGCCAAATCTTGCCCTAAGCGAAAATTATTTCTAAAAAAGTTACTTGTAAGAGTTTGGTGTCGTTCATTACAGTTTTCTCAAATTTGGCCAGACGATTACGGCAGACGTCTATTGTCAGTAATGGCAAATCATGCTGGAAAAACTAGCTGTTAAACAACCGAGGCTGGTCAATCGCTCTACGCCACTGCTACTTCACAACAACGATAGACCACACACTGCACAACAGACGGCTACCAAATTAGAAGTGCTTCAATTGGAATGTCTAAGACATCCACCGTACTCCCCGGACCTTGCTCCAACAGATTACTTTTTTTTTCGAAATTTGGATAATTTCTTGCAAGGGAAAAAATTCAACTCCGATGAGGCAGTGCAAATCGCCTTCAAAGATTTTATTAATTCCCGTCCGAATGGTTTTTTTAGTAAGGGGATCAACGAAACTACCTATGAGATGCCAAAAGTGCATAGAAAACAATTGTTTATACTTTGATTAAATAAATATATTATACTAAAACATATTCGACTTTTGTTCCTCCCGTACCAAAAACCTATTTCATACATAAGGACCTAATATTAATAAAACTCTTTTGTTAAGTCGAAATTACTTACATACATTTTTTTAATTCCTAATGAAAAAAAAGAATGTTATTGTATAGAATATATTTCTCTGTTTAACTCTACAAATATTCTCATATTCAAACAATTCTATAATTAAGATATCCATAAGTTTTCCCGAATTTCCTTCCAATCTTTGTGTTATTGTACGAACATTAAAAGGAAGCCGTCTTCGATAATATATCAATTAATAATATACTTACTAATTTCCCGTGACTACGCACGCACTAATACACACTAATTATTACCTGTGTCAAACGCATATGATGGATCTTCATGAGCTGAAAGAGAATTTTTAAAATCGATCCAGTAGTTTCGAAGTCTTTTCGATGCTAAAAAGCAATCAAATTCTTTCCTTCATAGATATATAAGAAAACTGAATATTTTACTCTTGTCTTAAGACGAACAAAATTAAAAAATAACGTACCGGGAAGAGTTCTACTGGTTCTATGCTCAAAATATCCTAAATCACTACATAGTAAAAAACAAAGTCGCATTCCTCTGTCTGTCCCCATGTGAGTATGCTTAGATCTTTAAAACTACGCAACGGATCTATTTGGTTGTTTCAAAAGGAAGGTTTTTATATATAACTAGCTGACCCGACAGACTTCGTCCTGTCAAAAAGATTTGTAATGTGGCAGTTTTTTTGCCTACGTATTTAAAAAAATTCTCCTGAACAGAACCGTCACCCTGGTGATAGGGCGTTGTGAACTCCTCCAACTATGTATTCTGTGCTCCAACGCACACACGCACATTGTTTTGATATATATGATCTTTGACGTTAGGAACACACCTACATTGCTTAGACAACAGTGAGTGCTTGTAATTTAATATGAACTTTATACCATAGCAATAAAG
Organism: Diatraea saccharalis; assembly: GCA_918026875.4. Classification (NCBI taxonomy): domain Eukaryota; kingdom Metazoa; phylum Arthropoda; class Insecta; order Lepidoptera; family Crambidae; genus Diatraea; species Diatraea saccharalis. The sequence goes on from OU893338.1 coordinate 7,902,761, forward strand.
CTCAAATTGACTACGTTTTAGTTACAAATCATTTGTATGGGAAAAAGAAAAGGGCTATTTTTAGGGTTTTTCCAGCAATAATTCTAATTTTTCTCGCCGTAAAAACCATCCTTGAACTTCAACGAACATTTTAAAAAAAGATTTGGCCAAATTGGTCGAGGCGTTGTTGAGTTATGCGCTTACCAACACATTTTGCGATTCATTTTTATATATAAGATAAGGACGAAACTGGCCGAAGCTTACCTATATAAACTTCTTGGGTTAAAATGAATTTTACTGGTTCTGTGCTCAAATCATATCAAGATATTCTTCATTAAAAAACTTATGAAAGCGCTTTTAGATTGTCAATTATTTTTTACTTATTTTGTCTGCGAAGATAGATACATAAAAACAATTGTTTACATCACAAACACAAATACATGTAAAGACTTTAATTAATGAAATAAAAATATTCACTCAAATCACACCATAAGCACTTTATCATATATGTAAAAATTTTTCGACTGTAAAATATACATAGACGTGTCAGGTAAGGAAGTCAGGAAATGTTTTTATTTTTAGACAGTGCTCTCGCGCTGTTCTTTTAAATATTAACCTATTGGGAGCATTTCGTACGTTCAGTAACAGAAAAAGATTTGGAACCGAACATAGAATGATGAGCTGGAGTCTGGAGTACCAGATCAGCTTTTTCCTGGATGCGTACACTGAGACGGCAGCGTCTTTTTCTTACTAAGCTTAAAGTTTATCTATAATAATAAAAATTTATCTATACCTTAAACATAAACTGAACATTAATCGTATTGAAAATTAATTTGAAATGATAATAATGATCAGATGATTAACTTTTTAAATTTAATGGGATCTTATGCTTAACTTTTTGTTGCTCTATTAGTGATGTATCTGCCCAAAAACTGAAACGCTGTAACATATTCATAACTTTGTGTTAAAATAGAGCAAAATTACGTTTTAACGCGATTACGTAAAAGTATACGCTAGTAAAATGAAACTGAACTTCAAATAGCAGATGCCGTTTATCAATAAATCACAAATTGTCAACACAATAAACACAATCTTACAAATTAGCAACTTTCTCACGATCTTTTGATACTATTGCCCCATATTCACTTACTGAGAACGGTTTTAAAGAGATTCGGAAGTCCGTTTTACGGCACAGCGTGATATTTCGACGTCTTGAACAAAAACTCTCAATTTATTTTAAATTGTTTTTCACCCTTAGCGGGTGGTAATACGGTTCGTTTTCCCTTGACTTTAACCATAGCGTGATTGATAAATATTGATGCTGTCAGTTAACTTTAGTCATTTAATTATGGGCGTTAAGGATATAATTGGTATAATAGGATGTTGTCATTACGCTCAGCGTGAAGTGTCGCAAAATTACTTCACTACGATGTTTTGAATGGAATTTATAGGAACAGTAATGTAGATAATGTAAAATAATATACTTAAAGATGGTTCCGGTTTTAAATTAATTTAAGTACTAAACAAATACATATTACCCTAACTTAAATTGAAAAAATGTTAAAAATACTAGAACTAATATAAATAATAAAAATATTTGCCGAGAATAGAATCCGAGATGATGAAACTAGCCAACCAGTCGTTTATAATGTACACACGGCCGCAAGTAACCCTACACACCTCCACCGTAAGCTGAACTCTGTAGAGAAGTTCTATACGAAGTGCAGTCAGTACAAGTCCACAATGTATGACGTGCAGCCGTGTGTTGCTTTTCGATTTCATCCGCGTAAATTATAGCCTAACCTAAAGTCAAACAATGACGTCTTTTCTCTATTTTATTATTAATAGATGACATAATTGAATCTTTCGTAACTTAATTTTGCGGTACAAATGCTTGAAGTCGATTATGAATTTGCTATTGCATAGGTATTCCATATAAAAAATCCATGGGCATTATTTTTCAACAAAAATATTATACTTAATTAGATCCAATACTAAAACATCATACTACCTAATGAATTATGAGCTTTTATTGATCCGTTTTATAGATCTAAGTAACGCCCCAAACATTTTACAACTTTAATACATAGGTACTTTACAATAAAACAAATTAAAATCAGTTTCTATGACACTTCAAATATAAAACGCTACTTCATAACGATTCATCATTCTGTCAATTTTATCAATGAAATAAAAAAAAATATCTTGTGCAAAATACTGAATGACGGTCACTTCCGTGGATCCGTCCTAACGTCAGCTATTTAATCTATGGTACGGACAATGGAACAGGAAATGAACTATTAACGATCAACAAAATATTTTGACTTTTGGCTTCTTTCGTAAAGAAACACTTGTGATTTGTAAGGGATAACAAGAACCCATTAAGATGTGAATGCATAATGAAATAATAGATCAATTCTATAGAGTCGCCAAAAGTATCTAATAAGTATTTAGACTGCATATAAAGCAAACAGAAAACAAGACGAGAGAAAAAAGCAATATGAAAACAATTGGTGAATGAATAAAACAAATAAAGTGAAAAAAAACAAACTAGATCATTATCATATCAAAGTAAACCTTCTTATTACGAAGACAATTTGAGTACGTATAGTTGGATTTTAATGATAATTATGTTTTTTTTTGTCTCTATCGGACAAAAATAAATTAAGACTTTTATATTTCTTTTTGTTTTGCGGTGTCGCCACTTTTGTAGTAGCAGGATATTAATAAGACTTTTTTAACCGTAGAAGCCTATTCGAGAGTAACACAAAACGTCATTTTTTTTTCAGAGGCGGACATAGGAAATTACAATCTGTAGGCAAAATAGGAATGATACTAAATAAATAAAGTGAGATAAAATACAGTTTAATCGAGTGAAACAGCAGTCATAGTGGTATGTTAAATCATTATCACCCCTTTTACGTCCCCTCTACTAGGGGCTCAGACCTTTCTTATAGATGCTTAAGGAGGATGGGCCAAGCTAGCCCAATGCGGAGTAGCTCAAGATAATATTTTTTTGTCACCCATCCCGTGACCGACCTTTGTGAAAGTTGCTTAACAAGAACTATCGTGAGCCCCGGGGCTTATCCACTACGCCAACGAGCTACTCAAGGCATTTACAATAAAATACTTAAAAATCACCTCTTCAGAAAAACAATATATTTTGTATTTATTTCTTATCACTTACTTCATTCAGCTCAATTATTGTAACTTAAAAAATATTTAATGATTAATTACCATTTATTTGGATAAAAAATATAATAAAAGATTGATAGCTAAACATACTTCTCACAGGCGCAGATACCTACATAAATCAATAATGGCTGGACTTATTTTAATGATGAGAGACTATCGGCAAGCTCTAAGCTTTTTTAACGGCACGATCAGTTTATTTAGCATAATTATTTATTATCATATAGATATAATAATAGGATTGGATAAAAACTTTATTCAAATTGTTTTTCAATATTAAAATAATTTATACAATGAAGTTTAAATTAATAGGTTTTTAAACTTTCATTTTTTTTACAAGGTTGCATCAGCGACTTTGATCGTGTAAATTGGACGTAGTTATGCAAACCGGAAACAAACCACAAATCTATCATAATCGAGTTTTATATGTAAAGACGCCTAAAAATGAACTTTCTATAGGGTCTATGAAGATGATGTAAAAACTTTTAGATACAGAAATAGCTAAAAATACACTAGCCCAAAAGATATCAATTCAAAAAAGAACCATTTTGCAAAAGATGTCTGTCATTTCATTATTATTTTTGACTATGTTTCAAAAACATATTCTTTCCGTTTGTTACCACGTTATTATAAAGTAAATGTTATTTTATCGTATTTTTTTTTATACCTCAATATTCACATATAAATAGACCTTTTCCTAAATTCATACAAAAAATTAACACACCGAAAGTTGTTAAATTATTATAACAATATTTTGGGGTTTATTCATAAATATTTTAATAATTTATTTCTTGCATTTTAGATAGATAGATAGATAAAAAGTTTATTTCTCAGCAACACACAATTACATCACACAAAAGAAACAAAGAGGAACAAGAAACAGAAATATACCTGTGTGCAGCAGTATGCTACCTATTATTTTATGCTACCTATACTTTATATTTTCAGATGACGTCATGGGGGTGTTATTTAGATAAGATTTCAGGGAATGCCCTGATTATCCAAGAAGGTTTTATAAGAAAAAATATTATATTGAAATTCGTATATGTAAAAATTTCTTAATAAATAAATAAAAGAAAATACAATTTACAATACTGCAATAAAATTTAACGAAAAACAAGAAACACTTTTTTTCTTTACAACATTTTAACAAAAACCCATTTTACTCAAAACTATCATCATCATGTGGGTTGGATCTCGTTTGCATAAATAACTTCGTCCAATTATATGCATGAGTCTAGGTCAACCGTGTATGATATTGCTTTTCGTAGGTGATTTTTTTTTATTGGTCATGTAGTTTTTTAGAGAAACAAACAATCTAATCTTTCCTCTATATGATATTAGTATAGATGACATATTTTTTATAATAACTTTTTTTATGTTTAAATTAAAAGAAAAATTTTGAAAGTCTAGTTTTCCCAAAAATATTTCTTAATAAGTTAGTCAGTAGTTAGTATTTTGAAAATCTGAAAATTTTATAATTAACTGAAATCTCTTTTTAGTAAGTTATATTTATACGTTTATTTAACACTAGTTATTTTCCCGCAACTTCACCTGCATGAATTATAGCCTATGGCACCCGTAATATAGCTTCCGGTTGGTGAAATTATGTTCATGCCGGATCAGTATTTTTATTTGTATTAAAACTTATTCCTTTAGAATTTTATTTAACATCAACTTAATAACGTGAAAATGGATGAACAAATCGTATATTTTAAAATTGAAACATATTAAGTGTGCAATACGGGATGAAATGAATTTTTTTCAATAGCATTCACAGATACAAAATTTATCAAAATAATATTGGTAACTTGTTGTTAAGCTAAAAAAAGGTCAAGTATTACTATCCACAATTTATGTCAACAAAGTTTTCATAAAAAGGTAAAAAGTCAAAATAATAAACATGAGGTCAGATTCACATTCTTTTTATTTTTTATTTGACAATTATCTCGTAGAAAAATACATTTATTTCCAGTTTCACACCAAACTTCCTTAAAATATTTATATTAATTTACAAACATTAAATATCTACAATTTTAACGAGAAATATTTCTTTATTTTTTTAAACTACAATTTTATCTACAATAATATAATAATTACACTTAATGCTTTTTTGTAAAAGGCTTGCAAAATTTTAAAACTAAAAGTATTACAAATAGCACAGGTCAGTACCCGTACAAGTATGGAAAGGCATGAGGCACAGCAGAGAGAGGCACGAAAACAGGCATCATCCTCTCAGCTTGCATGTAATGTGTTCTCGTGTGTTTTTTCAAGTGATCTCTCCTTCCAAATTTCTTGCCACACGTGGGGCAAGGAAACGGTCGGACACCAGAATGTATCCTTTTATGCCTCGTTAATTCTTCATTCCTTGTGAAAGTCTTACCGCAATTTTTCTCATCGCACTTAAAAGGTCGCTCTCCTGTATGGATTCTAATGTGCCCTTTCAGTTGGCCGTTATTTGAGAAGCCTACATGACAATGAGGACACTTGTATTTCTTCGGACGCTGCTTTCTAGCGTTAAGTAATTTCGCGTCATTCTCTTGCTGTAATATTCTTGCATACTCTAATTCCATCGCATAACCTTGCGCTAATGATTCTAACAGCAATGGATCTGTCGGTGGCACTCCTAACGCTTGTGCTATATCCGTTGCAGGGAGATAATCAGAAATGAAAGTTGGGTTATACATATTGGGTTGGGTCTGCAGCATTAAATTTTGAGTTATATCAAGTGAGTTGATCTGTTTCTCCTTGATTACATCCTTATTTGGTTCCTGAAGCAGTCTGTCGCAACATAAGCTTAAACTAGCTACAGGCGATTCGGAATTTTCGCTTTTTTTAACACTCAAACACAGTTTCTTATCTTCTTCGGCATCAGCGGTGGTAGTTGACACGGTAGCGTCCTGATGGACGTTCGCTTCCGGCTTTCTGAAAGTACCGCGAATTTTCCGCAGCCGACTTTCTCGTCTCTGGTCTACTTTGATTTGTTTTATGTTTACGTCATCTAAATTAGTTTTTTCACAGTTTAAATTGGTCTGTTCCAAGTTTTTGCTATCACTGACGTCCCACGGCCTGAAAAGCCTAGAGTAGGTCTGCTGTACGGACAACATCTCACAATGTGTAGTTCACTCGCGTTCCAAGTCACTGACTGGGACCCTTTTTCATTTCAACAACTTTTATATACATTTCTTTAACAATAAATTTATTAAACGCATTCTGCGAGTAGAGGGATAGCCGTTGCCATTCAAGGGATGAAAGAGATGCAATATTTATCAATTGTTGCTCACTTGGAGGGTCGTATAGTGTTAGACTTATCTCCATAACTCTGATAATGATATTTTGTGCCTTATTGTAAGTCAGCAAGGATTTTTTCTTGATCGTTTTTGAATGGTTCTTATTCATTTCAACGTTTAAAGTTGTCATAGTGTTTGAGATAGGGGTGTGTATTGTTATTTATGTTGATTTTTGTGCGCGCCCGGGAGGCGGGGCTGGGGCAGTGGTTTCCACTCGAGTGGTTGCTTGCAGCTGGTTTGTTCTAATGGCTCGTGATTGTTGCGGTCTCTTATTTATGTTACATACTCACGTATACATGACGGTATGGTTAACGGTTTATGGGAGAATAGACAATCTCTCGTCGCAGCGGGATGTTATTAATTTTATGTTTCGCCATTTGGCGTTTATAAAATTGAAATTTATTCATATTATATATTGTAGAAATGTAGTCTGTTAACAAGTATGTTCAAGCTAAATTTTTAATATCGTAAATACAAACCAATATTTATATGTTTATAGCTTATTAAACTATGATTATATTGAGCATAAATAATTATTCACGCATTATTTCCTAGAACATTAAATCATCAGTCTTTGTCTATCAATTTCTAATCGGAAGCTTAGTTTGTGGACCCTTTTATTTAATCAAAGAAAAATATATTTATAAACACTTTGATGAACAACAATAGCAGAGACAGATAGCAAATAGCAATAAAAAGTGACAAATTCATATAAAATTTAAATAAATATATATAAAATCACTAAGGCTGTCGTCAACGAATCGACTTGTAATTTTAAATACAATCTTGTTTAAAATTACTAATTAATTTTAAAATTACTAATTAATTTTAAAATACTAATTAATTTTAAAATAACTAATTAATTTTAAACACAATCTTAAAATGTACTTAGATGTTTTCAAAAGTTGCTCTAAAAAAATTAATATATGTACTTATTTAACATCATCAAAGCATTTTTAGTATGGAAATTTGTAACAATGAAAGTACGACTACACTCAGATCTGAGACAATTTATAATAGAAAAGTTCAGTTTTAACATTAAACCGACTGGGATTCGAACTTGGGACTACATACATGACACAGCAAACCTTGAATTCGGTGTGCGAGATATTCGGCTGTATAGGTCGTCATACTACTAGTTTTGATTATTTAACTCTGTTTGTAAACCTTGGATAAAACCAATTCTACTATTGGTAACTCATTTCAAGCATTTTTAATGATTTTAATTATCGGCAGTTTAGTAATTTTTTCACAAACATATTTTAATGCCGCTCGGTTAAGTATTTAATTATCTCATTAACAGTCGCCTCTATTACAAATAATGGAGATTTGATTAAAGTTTATTAGTTTAATATCAAATTTCGATCGATCGATAAAAACGTACAAGATTGATACAAAAGCTAATCCCAAAGAACACAACAAAAATTCATCTATTTCCTGGATTATTATAAAAAGAGGACTGTCACCGTAACCAGAAAATGGATGACAGTGATTCAATAGGATCCGCACGATTCGGACAATGGGCTTGATTGCGTTTTTGAACATTTGGATTGATTTCGCGATGGCCGCGATTCGGAATCGACGGGAACTGTCAAAATTGGCGAAGAGTGTGATGGATCGAATGATCGTAAATGTTCTGTTGAGTTCATCACTGAACCTTGATCGAGTCAAATGTAATTTCATTCATCTTAGATAATCCCCTGACCCAAATCTTAAATATGTTTTATCTGCAGATTTGAATTGCCTTACATATATATATAAATATTCATGTATTTGGGTCTTATTCTAATTTCTGTGCCGGTGTTAAAATCAGCCATTAAAAGACAGATATAATAAATAAATAACATGAAAATATATTAGACGCCAGTTCCGAGGCCAGTTTGATTTGATTTTTATTACTACGAAATTTTTATTACTGCAAAGTATCGGTAAGCTTACGTATGACGAGGATCGATTGTTAAACTTTTAGAAATTTTGAAATTACTCACAATTTATTGTAAATTATAATAATGAAGCTTCAGGTTAAAAAGATAAAAAAATAAATGATCGCCATCGCACTGTTTCACTCCAGCAGGGGTAAAATACTTAGATGAAAATATAGGAATGAAAAAAGAAATATAGAGTTTCGTTTGTACGTTCATTTGAACATATAAAAAACATGTAAAGACTAAAGCTTGAGTTAATATTTTTATTTCATTTAATCGATACGCTGTAAAAAAGAAGCGAGTAAGTTCATTTTTCACGAATATGAACTTATTCGGTACTGTAAAGGAAAAATATAGCAGACTGATGAAATTAGGTATTAACAAAAAAATATGTACCTACTACGCGATTTTATTATTACGTTACTTCTACAAAACGTCTGCCTCGAGTTGACCGATCACCGAGGTATGTTTTTTTCTTAATTCACAATAACGGGGCTCGATGCGTCAAGTTTTGACGTAAACACCAAAAGTCGAGAGCTTCAAGAGTTAGTTTCTTAGACATTTTGTTTGGTCGTTTTGTGTAGTCGCGCCTTTAACGTTTCGGGAGCGTTTGATGGATATGCTTTTTTAAGTTCTTCTCGTTTTAAGAAAAAGATAGTCTAAATAAAAAAATATTCATCTTTGATGATAACAATGCATTAGGTGAGATAAAACTATTTTATTTTTGAATTTGATTACTGTCTATAGATTGGGTCAGTCAATAATAATTGCTCGGCATTGAAAATCATTTCAATATTACATTATATTGGATAAAAAGCTAGGCGAAAAAGTTTTACCCATCATAAGAATATAAGGTATTCTTATGCATGCTTTCAAAAAATTAGATCACAATTAAAAATATGACTTGGATATTGTGACCGCAACCACACAAAGAGACATAGATTCATTCATAAATCTTTGACTGAGAATAATATACTCTGTGGTCTTTAGTAATGCCTTAATTTCTATATAAAATTCGTATAAATCTCTAGCACAAAAGTCTGAGTGATCCTCTTTAAATTTGATATTTTTTTTTAGAAAAGCGTGACAACTTTATAGCGATATATTTTTTATCTGTGGCCCAGTTTTTGCCGCCTTCTAGTGGTCAATTACAACGGCTGTCAATGAACTGTTGTGAATGAATGGAAACTAAGAATCTGTACGTGTAACAAGGGTGATACTATTTTTAAAATTCTGAAATGATTAATAAGAACTTGAAATAATATTAAAAAAACATATATTCCAAAATATATTAAGGTATTATATTATACTCGCTAAAAATCATCACCAACAAGATGTTAAAGTAAGAATATTATGCTTAGTTCTTAAAAACTCAGCTCAGTTTGTAAAAAAATATAATAGTTTGTATAAACAAAAAATACCTTTGGCTGAACCACAAGTTAACATTGTAGTAAAAAAAAAACTACAGAAGTTGTTTTTATTTGATATATATTTGTGAAAATCGATAAGCGTCACCAATTCCCAAATAATATTATAGACTAGAAACTAATAATATTATAGACTGTAGAAGAGAAGATTTCAAATTTTAAAAAGACCATCTCATCTTCTCTCTTTAGGGTCTAATAGACCCTAAAAAGATCCTAGGTTCCTAATAGTCAAATTTATGTTCAGATGGTAATTATACCAAAACCGTATTGATAAATGAACTTTCGATTGAATTGAATAGATATTATAATTATATTGAGAAACCTATTTAGTTATTCTGTTTATATTCGACTGGTTAGCTCTAGGGATTATTATTACCTAAAGCGCGTTGTAATTATTGAAAGCAATTGATTCAGCATTCAATTGCTTAAAGAATGTTTTTATTCTTTTATCACTTTATCCCAGCAAATTTGTGAACCTCCTGTATCAGTGATGGCGTGTTTGTGTGGTCTAACATCATTTCGCGAGTCTCATAACCACCAACAAGAACAAAAGGAGCCATAAATCTAATATACCCGCGGCGCCATTGTCCTTCTCCATTCAAGCACGGCCAGACTGTCCGTCGCGCCGTCTCGTAAACATGAGGTTGCACTTACCTAATATTTACAACAAATAACTTTATGAACTATTTACTTTACCTTTTAACAACAAAAAGAAGTTATTATAAACAACATATTTTATAACCATGATTGTGATGTTTTTTTTTAAGAAAATAATTGTTTTATTTTTATTTCAAAATAGACATCGCAATTGTGGCCAGGCTTTATTTTTATATTACTTAACTGCCCAACGTCAAAATAAGTTCGTTTCGTTAACCTTATTTTTATTTAATGAGTAATAGCTTACCCCGATTTTGCCCGCGCTAACTAGGTACCTATATTACCTGTATATTTCAAATCGGTCCAGCATTTGTGAGCCTATTCGATGCAAACAAACAAGTATAACAAACAGTTCAGGCAGTTAGTTGAGATACTTAAAAATTCAATAAATTCAGACACGTTCGGAAAGGACGAGAACTCGTGAAATTTCTCTAACCAGCAATTGCTTTCTTTTAAATTTCCCAACAGTAATTACTTTAGCTGTAGATGGACATATTCCCACTGATATTTAGGAAAGTATGTTACAAATGATGAAAACTGGAAACCTCCGCCCGAATTTAATAGCAGTTGCTTGAAAAAAGAAAACGCTTCAAGGTAAGTTTTATTTCTCACTTTTATAAAGTTTGAAGTTGGTTCTATTAAAAAAAAAAAATCTAAAATAGTCGGTTCTATTACAAAAAAAAATAACGCTAATATAACCTTATTTTGAGTACTAGACTATTAGATAGAATACTAATATTAAAAAGAGCTACAGTTTCTAACTTTCATGTTTTTTTTGTTCTTTGTATGGGTAGTATTCGGAAATACTGATCAAAGTTGGACGCTGGAAAACAGCAAGTTATGTAATAAAACCAATATAATAGAAAGATAATAGAGGTTCAATGAGCTGTGGGCTGCGAGCTGTGAACTCGACATGGAGTTCGAGGCAAATTTTATAACAGATAAGCCAATTTATTTTATATTACAAATTAATAAAGGCTTATATTTAAGTAAATTGGACTTGCAGTGAGTGTCAATTATCGACAATAATAAATTGAATCCTATACATATTTGCCATTTATTCAGCTTATGACTTATTACATTAACTAAACTACTAAGTAAAAAAACTTATAAGAAATATAGAACCCACGAAAATGCTTAAAAAATCCACTTTGCCCCATCTCAGTGCCAGGGATTTTTCATTAAGAATGTCTTTCAGTATAAAAATTTGTTAACAATTCAAGAAGAAATGACTTGTTTTAAATGAAGAAATGAATCTATGACTTTCATAAAAAAATAGACATCAAAAAGTAAAGTATCCTCATTCTTCACACAGAAAATCCTTCTTTCAGATTTTAAATAAATTTTAAGTACGCAATTTTTGTTTTTTAAGTGAACATATTATCTTAATATTTAGGTGTTATCTCATAAAAGCGTGTTTTGTTATGCTATGAACGGAAAACATACTCGATTTTAATAAAATTTCAATTTTGATCCCACCCTCGGTCACACAATTGACGAAAATATCGTATACATAATAAAACATACATCGCCGACGAACATATAACCTCCTTTTCGATTTTGAAGTTGGTTAAAAACATTGTATACGCTTTCGATGTTCAAGCGTTCTTTTCTTAAAAGTATCCCAAAGATATCTAAACAACATCAGGACTTAATTCATGTTTGTGTTTATAGAAAGCTTTTGAATACCAAATTTGGAAAAACGGTATTTACATAGTTAAAATTTTAAAAATTTGTATTTTTCTTTTTAGTATGTATTGTAATTATTTAGAAACTCGAATGCCGAAACCTAAAAATAACCTAATTTTGTAAATACCGGATATTTCTTTAAAACTATAATTAAATATTTTCGTATTATATATTAAAAACCTTAAAAAAACATATAGCAGGGATTAAGGTTACTAACCGTACAACCGTGTTAAACTAGATGTCACAGCTAACCGCTAATCTGAAGCGGGAATCAAACCCCGACCCCTGGGGAGGAGTCTCGACCGAAGAGGGGACGTTAAAGTAGGGTCACATTTATTATTATTATTATTGAATTTTTAAATTGAATTAGTGCATCATAAATATCTAATGGTATACTGCCAGTAATGGGTGAATATTATACGATAGAAAAATGAAACTTTTTATTGTACTAGCGATTTGTCATGGCTTTGCATCTAGTAAGCTGCGAGTTGGCATGATTTTTTTCAATAGTTTCAAAAGATAATGCTATTACTCAGCCTATTTCCCTAACCTATACTTATAAATGAAAGTTAAATGACGTTAATGTCACTAGAAAGATTATATCAATTTAGTTATATACTTTTGCTGTTGACAAATTTTTAGAAGTCCAAAGGATCTTTAAAAGGTACAAATATAAAAAAAATAAATTGAAAATAATGACGTTACGCTCTAACGTAAGGTTGATTTAGTCGATATCAGTGATATATCGTATAAATTATTTATTGCAAATGACGTGAAACGTAAAAAAATATTTCTGTGGTACGCATGTTGGCTTTGGAAAGATAAAATTCACGATTAACTCTTGAGATTGTTGTTTATTTTTTGACAAGAGATAAACGTCAAATTACATAAGTAACAATTTGGCAATATTCAAATAAAAAGTAAAACTGTAATCTATCCAATAGATCTATAATGGAACTTGTGCACAGCAAAGCTCGACAATATCTGATAAATAACATAAAACAAAGAGGGTTTTATAAAGTTCCAATTCTAATTGCCTTACCGAAATACCTATTGCAATATAAAAATATTTTTCACTTCTTTCACTCAAAAAGTCCTGCATTATAGCGTTCTAAAGCGTGGCTAAAGTAGCATTTCTTGCTCAAGGGGATCGTTTTTTATTCTACGTCGTAGAAAAGTATATGCATATAAGTAAAAGACTCACCTAAAGGCTCGATTTCTTATTGTTTCACAAAAAAAGAAGAACGTGTACAATAAAAGCAGCATTCTTAGCGATTCTGCAGAATATTGAAGAAGGAATTGGCGCCAAATCTTTAAAATGTTTCCTCATGGTTTCTCAAGTGTAATTAAAAAAATGTTGTTCTCGAAATCTAAATAATTATAAATAGGTTGTATCAATCTGATTTATGAAATGTCGATTTTCTAAAAAAAAATAAACTGAAAAAAATTGCAAATTCAGTTTTAAATTTATATACATTATTATTTTCATATTTTATTTTGGTGGTTGACACCTATCGTTACGTAACCAAAATATGTGCTTATGCTTCCTGTTGTTAAAGAATATGTTACAATATTCGATTGTCCCGACTCTCGACCGACGTCTATTTTCGTAAATAGTTTCTTTTTTTTAATACTTTTAATTTGGTAGTAAAACTACTTCGTATATAATGGGGTCATTTTAGCTTATTGTACAACAACTTACTTTTTAAATGGCAGAGTGAGTTTATACATTTGAAAATACATAAACATGAAGATTTTCTTTAATATTTGTCTTCACTAAATAGTATTGAGCAATATGTTTTTGAAGACCCATATCATTTCAAACCTTTACCTGTCACCAGTCACAGCACTGAAGTCAACACATCTCTAGCTACGCCATCTGTGGAAAGGTGCGAATCTAACGCGCTCGACAAACAAACAGAACATGAAAAGTACCGCGCTCCGCCCCATGGATACTTGAAAGCGATTGTCATTTGAAATTGTGATTTAACAACTTTGATACTTTTCGTGTCGTAAACTGAACTTTCAATAGTTCTACTGCTTGGTTCCGGAGTAATACTACCTACTTTAATTCTACGGTAGATAGATCAAGAATTTTCTTGATATGTACTCGTAGAAAGTTACATTTTAAGTATATTTGTATAATTTTTGATCCTATGAAAGATGTCTTATGTTGCAGAGAAGAGTAAAATATTGAAGATAAAATATTGTATTTGACGACAAAAACATTTAGTATCTTATGTAGCATTCTTTCCATCAACGTACAACGAAGAAATAAATCATAATGTAATGTTTTTGTGCTACAAACAAAGTTTTTATTAAGTACCAATGCTTTTAAACCGCTGTATACGAAACTCTAGATTGATTTTGCAATAAACTAAATAACAAACAGTGCCGCCCGCCACAAAAGCCGACACAATAGCCTCTTGACTTTGTCGGCTTGCCATAGACACGGACACTGGATGACACCGGTACGGTAATAGTGCAAGAAACATCATGTCATAATCTCCTTTGCTCAACCGAGCGTGCAACGAAAAAAAAAAACTATTTATCGACGAATTATTTTGCTATGGAAAAAATCATGTCCACTATCCATACACTGATTGACCTGTCACATGTTTTTTTAAAGTCGCATCTACCCACTATACTATTGGGTTGGCACAAAAGTAATGAAACACACTAGAAAAATCTATAACATTTCCTTTTTAAAATCAATTTTTTCAATAATATTCTAGAATGTTGTAGAACATTCTAGGTACTTCTGGTGTTGGGTTTATAAAGCCGCGCTCGTGATTTGTTTAGTCAGTTTGAAGAAAAATGGACGAGCGACAAGTTCGAACACTATACTTATACGAGTACTTGTTAGCCCACAGTGCGCGGGCTGCGGCTGACAATATCAACAATGCATTAGGCGCTGGAAGTACAAGCCATGCGACGGTGTCCCGATGGTTTGACCGTTTTAAATCAGGAGACAGGAGCCTTGAAAGTCAGCCACGCTCAGGGCGACCACCCGCAGTGAATGATGACGATTTGCGCCGCGAACTGCAGTTGAATCCGGATGCTACCACTCCTGAATTAGCGGAAGCACTTAAATGCATTCACCACGCCGTGGAACACCATCTGCATGAGCTTTGTTATCGAAAAGTTTTGGCTCGGTGGATACCGCACATCCTTACAGACGCCAGTCGTGCAGTCCGTGTCGCTATCTGTCAGTCACTTTTGCTGCGACCCCGACATAAAGAGTTTTTGTCAGATCTGGTTACTGGAGATGAATCATGGATTTATTACGAGAACGATACACGTCGTGCTTTTTGGCTGCCTCGAGAAGAAACGCCACCAACTCAACCGAAGCCGAGTCAAAAGAACCGCCGAAAAATTCTGCTTTGCTGTTTCTAGGATGCGCAAGGCATACTGTTTTATGAGCTATTACACAATGAAACTATAAACGCTGACAAATATTCAACCCAGCTTACCAAATTATCTGCCGCTATCAAGAAAAAACGATGAAGACGAGTTCACGTCGCATCTGTGGTTCGCCGGCAGTTGGAGAACTTGGGCTGGGAGACGATACCCCACCCACCTTATTCCCCAGACCTCGCCCCATCGGACTATCATTTGTTTAGAGCCCTGAAACAGCATTTGCGGGGTAAACAATTTAATGATTTCTCTGACGTAGAGGCGGAGTTGAACAACTTTTTCGAGGCACAGCCATCAGAGTTCTGGGCAAAAGGCATCCAAACTTTGCCGGATCGTTGGCAAGAAGTCTTAGATACTAATGGTAATTACATCATTGACTAAACTTTTTTTATTGTAATAATAATAAAAAAGTAAAAACTTAAACCAAGTGTCTCATTACTTTTGTGCCAACCCGATATTATCGATAATTTAAATTAGTTTTTGCTAAAAATAAAATAATATGTTAGCATTTTTCATTTAGAGGAAAGAGACAATGTAATTTGTAAATAATGTTTTGAGGTTTGTTGTTGTTAATTGTTAAAAAATTATGCATTAAAATCAAATCTTTTTCTATAATTTGACTCGTAAATATAGAAATAAATCTAAATGTAATTTTTAATGTGCACTTTTTACCTATGACGGAAGAATATTTTTTCCGCAGTAGATGGAACCGTCATTCAGTCCGAAACGCATTGGGGTAATGTGACAAACCGTAATTTTGGGGTCCGAATCATATTCAGGTAGTTATCGTAGTACTATTTAAAAATAATTATCAGCCTCCCAAATTTATGTACTGTCTTTATTTTAAGATTTAATTTCCTGATATGAAATAAGGAAAAAATAAACTATTGTATATATATCACATCACTAGACGCATTAATACATTTTTAGGTCAATATAGTCAATAACTTTACTTATAATGTAGATATATCTGATCCATTTGACGCTATCTAACAGTTCCAAAGTGCTATTTTATAGCATAGCGTATAGCGATCCATTTTTATTACACTTACTGATATAATATAATCTAAGCGCTTTCTATACGAACATATGTTTATTGGATATAAATTATATATTTTATATAAAAAAGTATATTACTTAAATCTATTTTTTATGGCATTTAATAATAGCAAAAATCAGTTCATCATTTTATTGGCGCTCTCAGGATGGTGTGCTATAAATTACAAAACGGATAAGAAACTAATAAAAGACGCTATTAACATAACGCATTTCTCCAGTCAACTTATTTTATTACAATAAGTACTTAATTTATATAAAATAATCGCTTGAATATCACAAAACAAAAACAAGTCATAAAAATTAAACGGTTAGTATGTTAACAAACAATTTCTCTAAGGCGTTAACTATTAACGAGCACAACACGTACTTTTCTATGTAAGGGAACAAACCAAACAAGAATTCGCCACATCAAGAAAAAGCCGCCACTGTCCGTCCGTCGTTTTTAATCTAATTTATAATGTCACTACTATTCAAGGGCCGATCGTCAATGAATGGTATCTTTATGTAGCGTATTGTGATGATTAGTGGGCGTTGATGTCGGCACTGTATGTGGACAGAGTCGGCGTTTGGTAAAGACTTGGCAAAAAGTGTGTCAGGTGTATTTCTTATTCAAATTGTTTGCCGATGGCAAACCGAATGGAATGTATAAGGAGAATTTTGATTTGATTTTTGAATAATAAATTATAAGTAGTGGTTAATGAAAAGCAACATTTATTTTATAGTAAGTTATCATTTTGATTAAAACCATTTCACATTCAATAACTAGCAACTGTAACATAGTAGAACCGTACAACCTTGGGCAGAAAAAGATAAGCGATAAGTTTGTTTTCTTAATTTATGGGTTAGTAGTCCGTACTTTCATTAAACCTATAGTTTCCTGGTTAAAAGATTGTTAAAAATGTATGAATGCTTAAGTAATTTTTTTATATCAACTACTTTTTTTTATATCAATCATTGTACTTCTTTCTCATTGCTTTTCGATATATATAAAAATCAATAGCTGGTCGTTTGTCTCGCTAAAATTCGACATTAACTGGGCCGATTTAGCTGATTTACTTATTACTTATCGTCAGTTGCACAAACGTCCATAAAATTGTCATTAGTTTAAAGCGCTTTACGCATGTCCCAATATAGCTATGACTTTTAAAATAGTTTAGAAAATAAAGCATTCGAAGTAGATGAGCATTTGAGTTACATATATATTTTATCGGTTAAAAATTTGCAGACAGAAACTATCATGTTATTCTATATTTGTAGATTATTTAAATTGCAGATTGATTAATCACAATAGACAATTGTACATTTAGCGGCACGGAATGTGGCCTAAACTTAAATTTTGCGATAACAAGCTAATGTGCTGTCGCGTAATAATATTTTAAATGGAAATATATCAATAAGTATTTTTTTGTTTAGTTATGAGAGTAATTTAAAAATAAAGATTATTGCTCTTGATTAAACGATACTCTTACAATTCTGAGAAATCATTTTATTACTGCCGTTGAAATACGACAGCGCTTCCAAACGTCAAAAGGCGTCAACGTGTGTGAGCGAAGCATAAGAAGAAGAATGGAGGAGCAAAAAGGAGGATGGAGGAACAAAATTCGTTTATTTTGATTACAAACCTGTGTCGTTGAGTATATTTAAGGATAAAATTAATATTAAAGATTGAAAATTTATGCATATAAAATATGTATAATATTGATTATACAGGTATTTATAATTATTTTGGCTCATTCGTCATTCTGGTGGACCACTACGTCACAATAATGACGCCACCGTAATGTCTACGGAATGGTATTTTGATTACAATTTCACAAATAATTAGTCAATTAAGTCATAATATCGACGCAATTATCTACAATATACTAAGTTGTCGATATAATGCATCATTTTGTTCATTATCTAACGCTTGCCACCGAACTGATCACACGGTAACGAAAACACATTTCACGAGTTAAAACTTTCGTATGGGCCATTGTTTCCATCCACAGACACGTTAAGGCCTAACTAACGCTTAAGGTGGTTCAAAACAAAAACATGGCATGGCATCTCTTGATTAATAGAAAACAAGTAGTGAACTATAAGCATCGGAAACGCAATGTTCCGGAGGACAAAAACATATTGGCGTCTCAGTTTTTTAATTTAGTATAGTTTTTGTGCTTTAAAAAGTGAAATGGGATATATTTTTATAAAATATATGTTAATATTTCATGAAATAGTGAGTTTTATATTTATTGCAATGTTTTTTTTTATTATAAACGAATAAGATACAAGGTATATTTTCAAGAACGTGTGAGTTTAAATGATAGTTTTTTTTATAAAACTTGTAGGACGCCTAAAAGAGTACGCTTGATTTACACTACTGAATGCCTTATGTAATTAAATTAAATTATAAAATCTATCACTTTGGAAATAATTATCCTGCTCCTGGCAAAAGACTTCTAACCAATCTGTAGATAGTTCCAGCACGACAAAAATAATATTTAAATATTTGAGTACTACATTCAACACTAACTATTAAGAATCATTATGGCAGTCGGTCGAGAGATACCGCCTCCGTTGTACATAACAATGAACAAATGGTACCTATATTCCCTCTGAAAGTAGTGAAGCGTGAACAGGCAATGGGGTTGCACCGGAGGGGCGCTGGTTCACTATAACTGATGGTGGTATCACAGAAATTACAACCCACTGCAATTATAGAAACTAAAAATACTCATAGCTTAACAACGTTCTAAAATAGGAAAACTAAAATACACGACACTGGTAAAAGTATTTCTAAAATATTAGCCTTGCTGATCTGATTATATAATATCTTTGAAGTAGCCGTCAAACGCAGCGCTATCACGTCATAAATTTTCATTAAAAAATCTTAATTACCTTTTGGAGTAGGTTTTATTTTAATAGATGTCTATGTCGTACCAGCGCTGCTTTATAGAAGCTGTTTTTATAACAAAATAGCAGTAGAGATCGCAGAAAAAAAGGCAATGTTCAAGTTGCTAATTAATTACTTTCTGACGTAAACGTTTGCATAACTTATCGTTTAACATTTTCAGACATACAAAGCAGTGACTTTGAATGTGGTAAAATTAATTGGTTTAGCAATTTTAGTCAAAGTATTTTATTAATTGATCTTAAGCTTTGTATGTGTTTGAAATGAGAGAAAAAGGTTTTTTTACTTCATTTTAGAGCCACTGAAATGTAACATACCGTTTCCGCTATATTAGTAAAATACTTGTAAAAAGCAACTGCCTCAGATATTCTATTACCGTCTTGAAATATGTAGCTTTTATTTCATCGTACCTTTATGCTCTGATAGCTATTCTGACTCTATTTTTAAACTAAATTATTTAAAAAATGTATATGTCAAAAAACATAATTTAGTCCTGTATATTGCTAATACTTTAATCCTGTTACTTTAGTTAATTACAGAATTAGAAGTTTTAGAAGATTACAAGTTAATTAAAAGTAAATCTAATCTGGTTTGTGGAATAAAATTACTATTGCTTTAAATCTCCTTATCAAAGTGAGTGCAAAATTCTCAAAAAAGAAACAACTTCGTTAAAATTTATAGAATGGTCTTCTATTTATCCGAAAATTACCCAAATTTTTTTCTAGTTGGATGAACTGGTAGCCTTTGCATAAATGTTCTGACAATAATAACCTACATTAAATAAGATTTTTTATATACATATAATATTGTTTCTATTGTAACACTTTTGTATCTACATATAAATATAAAAGAAACAGTTCCGCCGTTAACTTTAAATAACTACAAATGATTCAAAGCTACGGAAAGCACATGTGGTCACATGACAATACTGACGCCCTTCCAATGAACATCTGCCACGGTTTAGAAAAACCGATACACGGGCCAAAATATTACACATTTATTGAGTTTTTCGATATTCTACCGAAAGCGGTTTCATAGTTTCCACCTCTATAGGTTTGAATAGATTCAAACTATTGTATTAAAATTTGGTGTGGTAAACCAAATGATTCTTCGTCTTACGTCTTTCGTTCGTCTCTTCCTATAAAATATGAAAATAGTTGTTAAACTTAAATTG
Organism: Diatraea saccharalis; assembly: GCA_918026875.4. NCBI lineage: Eukaryota > Metazoa > Arthropoda > Insecta > Lepidoptera > Crambidae > Diatraea > Diatraea saccharalis. Next base: position 7,923,463 of record OU893338.1, read on the forward strand.
ATATATTTTGTTATATTCTTAAAGAAAAATGCTTACACCCTGTTCCTGACATCCTGAGATGGGATTCGAACCTATTACCTTTCGCAATCTGGGCGTCTGCTCTAACATCTTATTATAATAAATGCTGGTTTTTGTAGTTCTAAAAAGTTTGTATATCTTGTTTGTTGGCTGTTCATAAGTTACAGCCAGTCACACCAAACTGCATCTAGCGTTAATACAATTTCTGCAGTTTCTGAAGGTGTGCTCTTAAAATAAATATTCTTAAGGTATATGTGAACATCGGTCTGTCCTCTTTTATTCTAAATCATTGTAAAACCATAAATTGGAGAAGAATAGATATCGAAATATCCACGATCTATCGAATATCGATTATAATAGTACTCTTCGTATCAGATCGTGTTCGGGCCAACGACGAAAATTACGCAATCGATTCGCAAAACTACGGTGGGAGACCTTGTACTGAGAAGAACCGGCAAGAAACTCAGCAAGGGCGGCTTTTTTTCTCCCTGTTTTATTTCACGCAGAGAAGTCTTATTGAAAAGTGACTTCATTAGACTATTAAATCACTTTTACCCTATTTTTATTGATTTCACTACAACCAGTAGTGACATTATGAAAATCTACTATAGGTACTACAGCCACTCTTAGCTACTTACCCTGGAATAGTTAATTTGTATACTGTTGGCATTGGCCAACAAAGAAAACAGAATTGTGACTAAGACCTAGAAGGTACTGTGAAGCAAATATTGTGGTATGCCAGACATGTATAGAATGTGCCGTGCATATCGATCGCCTTTTGATATCCTTATACAGATATAGAAATAAGACTTCACATAAGTTAGCTTTGTTTGAAAGCTAAAATAGTTTTAGCATCATTTATTAGTATTTAGTATTGTAAAAAGTAAAAGTAAAAATTGTAAGTATAACAACTATGTGAAATTAAGTAGTAAGACTATGTGTAAAGCGTAGCTATATAAAGAAATAAAATCGCATAAATACAATATACATTGAAGCTCAGGATTTTACGTTATAAATCAACAAAAAATACTGTAAACAAGAAAACGTTAAATTAAAAATAAAGTGACAGTAAATTTATGAAATAAAAACATTAAAACCAGGTTGCAAAATTTTATTACATCATTATAAAGATAATTTTTATTAGCAGCCTATTAATGACTTCATTACTACCTACAACTCAGATCTTCCCTATGGATGGAATTGAGTCCTGAATGAAGTGCGGTGGAGCTCCAGACAACAAATTTCTGATCACCCATCTTATAACCAAGCATTGCAAAAGTTGCTTAAGAGTGCGTGCTCTTCAAACAATTTATACGAAATAAAAAAATGCACAGTTATTTCATAACATTCAATGAAAAAAGAACATCGCACACCTGTCCACCATTCCTTGAAAAAACAACATGAAGTGTCAATCTCAATGTTACAAACAAAACAATAACAAACAAATCTAATCGGCTTACAAACAAAACCCGTAAACATGACTCGCAGACCGAGATGTCAAACGCTTAAGCCGACATAATGCATTTAAAATCCTAACCCAATTTAGCAAACGCAATAGAAAAAAATTGGCCCATACAACTTATTGTTTGCACTTGCCAACTTTTTTAAGTATCCTCTGGAACCTTTATTACATCACCATAACGTTGAATATAGCTTGACTAACAACTTTTAAATTAAAAGTACACCCTTATATTTCTGTTGACGTCTATCATTGAAGATATCCTTTTGTACTCAATCACACAAAAGCTAATGTACTCATGATCTTTTCAACATTGTCATCTATACTAAGTACTCATCCTGACAAATTTGTTGGCGACTACAATTATTTTGTCACCAACCTTATTCAATTGATTTAAAGTTGAAACTTCTGATAATATTTCAGTATTGCCGGTGGAGTTAACTTTGCTTAGTGGTACGTAATTGAAATTTTGACTTGGGTAAATCGTGTGACGGGGCGAGACAGCGCGTCGAATTGTCGAACATTTGAATTGTCAACTCGACATTTGGAGAAAGTTAAGAGAATGCTAAAGAGACGTATCGATAGAGACAAAATGTCCTTATCTTATGAATATCTTATATTAGGAGATTAGAGTTTCGTATCTCAAAAGGAAAAACAAACCCTTATGGGTTCATTTCCTTTCGTCTGTCTGTATGTTAATACCGATACGCGCAGAGATATCGTGTTGAAATGAAAACCATATAGTCAGGCCTTAAATTTGTGAAAGATTTAAACTTCTAATATAAATAAAAAGGATACGGCTGTTTAAGTCCAAATAAACGCACTTTGACTCTCTCATGTGAATCAAATTGATGAGGTATTTCCCATTGCGCTTGAACTAGAAATGTATAGTACAATTTCAAGAATAAGTTTGAAACTATACTTTTGTACTAGGGATGACGACAGCTTAAAAAAAAAGGAATTCTTTTTAGTCCATCAGTCAGATAATAGAAATATATAAGATACTTATTGTTTTTTTTACTTCAATTTAAACAAGAAATAGATTAGATAACAGTTTACGAGTCACAGTTTTGTACATATTATACAAAAGCGTGACGTCATGACATTTTAACTCAAAATATCGCCGTAACTTAATGAATACACAAAAAAAAATAAAAAATACGTGTTTAATATTTTAACAAAAAAATAGTTTTTTTTTTTAACTCGAAACACACTTCTGAATTGACAAAGTACTTAAATGTTAATATTTTGAAATAATAACGGTAAGTAGAAAACTAAAATATTTACTACCCATTCATAATATAATGTTATAAGCCAAGAATACTGTTATTAGAATTACGTTAAACCATAGAAAGTATATTTTATAAAGTACCCAATTAACAGTTAACTAATTTGACCTTGAACACCAACTAATTTTTCAATTTAGAATGTTCATTATAGCTTAAAATCGTTAATAAATCATAAAGATCGTTTCTGTAATTAGGTGACTAAAAATTTATTATCTCGAGCTCGTATACGTGCTTCGGAAGGCACGTTAAGCCGGTAGTCCCGGCTTCACCTGCAGTCAACACCGACCAATATTCGATTTGATTTGATTTCATCTATAAGGTTGTGCTCAGCAGTGGAAACATTAAAAAGCTGGTGTTTATGTGCACTGCCATCTGTTAACCACAATGCGAAAGTGGTACAGTGCTACCGATTCACCCCAAGGGATAGAAGCTATATGCGTATCAATAACTCACGATAGATGGATAGATGGCTCTTATAATACTGACAATGAGTCCATGTTTTACTGATAATACGAAATGTCTTATTAGAATACATACATTGAACAGAAAACCACGCTGAACCTATAAGATGATTGCATATTTTATTAATTCTACATTGTTTATTAACTGCATTCTTATGAACACTGAATGATTTAAGCATGAAAAGAACATGAGCATGATTGACTTTAAGTCTTGAAATGAAATCAAGTCAAGTGTAAACTTTTTGACTAGGAACCTAGAAATATCTCTCGAATTTAAAAATAAATTTATAAATGTTTTGATACTGTATTGTCGGTTTGTTTTTTATTTATTATTTGAAAACATAGAAATCTCCGTATTGTTTTGTTTTGTAAATTTTGTAATAGAATACATATGAAGTGCAAAAATACGATCCGATATAACAAATGTGTAAATATAGTCCCATATGATACAGTGTAATTATAAAATTGTATTGTCCGATTGATTGGTATATAGTATATTTTAAATATATCAGATGATTTCTTGTAAGATTTTATTTCTGATTAGAATATTCTGTCGATCTCTTTGGTCAAGCTACTATTATGAAACATGATTCAGGTAGAGCGTCAACTTTATTTATTCAATGTTGTTGTTGTCAAAGTTACAGCCCGTGGGCCACAGCCAGCCCGCGATCGCAATATTATAACAGAAAGAGTCTTTTTTTTTGCGACCGCTTAACTATTTAACTTAAAACGAAATATCGTAACATGAAACGAAATATCGTCATAACATCGCTAAGACGTCATATCCTATGGTTAGAATCAAGGCTAGAGAGTTAGACGGTCGCACACGCTGGTCCGCTTACACATTCGAAGTCCCCGGCCTACGTCATATTGCTCTTCGCTACAGCTGTAGCGAGAAGACTACGATGCTACGTATTTATTCAGAGACACATAATTTAAACTCGTAGAACTTTTGTAGCTAATGCGATTCATGTAGCCATTTATTATTTACTCAAAAATAAATGTTGAGTTGAAGTTTAATTGATTTTTATTAACTTTATTGAACAAATTCCTCATTGGATTTCTTTGACTTATAATAAAAACTAACATGAGAAGTTTTGTTTTCTAGTTCTATGCCATGTTGTGTAGTCTAGAATATAGAAATACTTGAACCGAATATATTCGGCGTCAAAACCGAATAATTGGGACAAATACAAATAGTGAAAAAGATACCGAATACCAAACGAATAAATGCATTTATTATTATTTATTTATTATGTTTTAAATGAAATCGCTCATAATAAATTAATATGAACAAAAGCCTGATATGATAATTGTTCTTGTTGCATAGTTTTCAAAATTAATAAAAATATGTTTTAACCCAGTGCCTATACATTAATCTATACACTAATAAAATGTTATATGTTATATGTATCTGATTATTTTTCAGTATAGCATTGTGACTGCGAAATTGATCAAATACTTATAATAATCAGAAAAAAAAACGTATTTATAGAAAGTATAAATATTTGTGAAAATATTTCTTACAGTTGTTTGGGTAGATTGCCTGAACATTGATGAGTATATGCTCTGTAAAAGCGAAAAAGTAACAAGAGCTTGAAAGATTCGCCTGTCTTGTTAGCTCCTGGGTAGCTCAGTGGTGTGACGGGTTCGATGCTTAGGCAAATTAATAAAAGGTTGACTAAGCTTGAGAACTTGATTTATTAAAGGGTAATTAAAAAAAAAACCGTAACAAACAAAAAAGGAATATTAAAACAGTTCGTATGATTACCAAAATAATATAATTAAAATAGTTAAATATAACAATTACATACCCTGTGGGTTTTCCGTAATAGGTAGAACTTAGTAGATATTTCATGAAGATAAACGTTTACATGTTACTTATTTCAAAAATAATAATTTATATTGGATTTATATTATAATATGATTAAATTATCATTATCTACCCGGATATTTTTTTTACGTACTGACATTCATAAAGACCAAATTGGATTATTCAAAAATACAAATTACGAAAAGTAAATAATAAAAATAAATGATTTTGAAGATCAAAGACAAAAAGTATGCATGCGGATATCTAGGACGAAATAATCGGTGGTGCGACGCCCAGTTTCAGTGGACGTCCGGATTGCGTAAGGTCTTGGGTTCGAATGCCATCTCAAGGTGCCAGGGACCAGGTGGTTTTTTTAAGCATTTCTCACCAAGAAATAACATCTTATTTTTTAATTCATGGTCTATTTACATTTACACAATTCCGCCAATATCACGTTCGTGACCTTTAAAGATAAAGAAACATTACCAAAAAATAATATTTTTTACTCGACTACGTTACATTATATTGGCAACAGCGCTCTCTTGAGAGCATAAAGTAAGAAACTTAAAACTATATATTATTCAATCATTCCGTGTGGGGTATCAAATGAAACGGCTTAATAAGCACATTTCAAATATATAAAGATAATTAATCAAATAAAATAAATAACTCGACTACACCTAAATCACGCTCTAAAAAGTTTGAATAAAAAAAAATATAACGATGACCAAAGCACAGAATAGTCGTATCCCAATGATCCTTTGGATATCGCTATTACAGTATAGTTATCGCCTTAAAATAAATTCTTTTTTCAAACTTTTTAGAATGTGATTTAGCTGTACTCGGGGTTTTGGTATTTTACCTTATTTTTGAATATTGAGTTGATAAATAAAAAAATCTAAACTCTAAGTGTTAAAAATCAAAAGTTAAGTAAAATATGTTCTGTAATTCCTGAGAAACACACATATCCAAGTCTCAGGCGACAAATAATAGAAACAGTTTTTTTTTCAAAAGCTTGTCTTTAAAAAACTAAGGTCTGAGAATACTTCTCGGTCTGAGGATCTGAATATCAAAATAATATTTTTCCATTGAACCGATAAAAAACGTGGATATAATTGATCATTTATGGGTAATTAACCAATTTTGACTTTACGCGCCAATATTAAGTTTTTTAGTTGACGGATTATTGTCTATGGACTTTTAAATTCACTTATATCTGTGTTCAATGTATATGTATGCTATAAGCAAAATTTATGTTTAAACTTAAGAAAAATGAGTGTTGATCTGTTTATGTTTTTTTTTAATTTGATTACAAAATTGTTGGTTTCGTAATTACGAGTATTAACCAAAATGGTCAATTAATGATAATATACAATTTTTCAAAATTTTAACCCAAATAAATTACGTTTAATTGGCAATTTGATTGTGTACATTTCTTTTTTCTTAACTGTCCGAAAAATGACCAATTATTGGAGCACTTAATTTTATTTCAGCTCTAGTGTTTGATCCAACTTAACTTTAAAATGGAGGGTGTAGTTTCACATAAATGTTCAATAGCTTTAAAGTTTATCAGATGAAAATTTCTTTTTCATATACTGGATACCAAAACGCCACCAAAAATATTTTTCAAGTATATCGAAGAAAGCTTTGATCTAGCGATTCAGGAAATTGGAGTTGGAGCAAAAATAAGAGAAATAAAATGGGAAAAAGTAAATAAACAAAATAAAGTCACTAACGTCGTTAATTCAAAGAATATAATTACATTTATTTATAAAGTATTAAATTTTTGTTAAATATCCAAAGTATTAAAAGCTAAGATCATACTTTAACAAAATCCTCTAAGCTTGTACTTAAAATAAAAACTTTATGAGACAGTTTTGATATTACTACTTACTTATAATTTATATAGGTATGAAAATTCTTACAATAAGAGTATAATTTGAAATAATATATGGTCAGCCACTAGAAAGTCAACCGGTCAAACATTGCAAATCTTCTGGAAAATTTTAGAAACATAGGGTTAAATTGATAAAAAAATTGTAACAATTTTTTTGTAAGAAAATATTAAAAGTTATTAGGTTTAATGCATTAGCTATTAAACGGGATGATATACAAAAATAATTAAATTTGTATCTCATTTCATATTAGAGAAAAATAGTAATTTATAAAAAAATCTTCCTTAATTGGTCAATTATGCCTCACGACGTTTTTAATCGAAGTATACAACGATGACGTATGTGACACTCTTAATCGTAGCCAACTACAACATCATATCCGACATTTTTAATCGGATTTTACAACAAAAATGTATGCGGCATTTTTTATCATGCAACGTACGCAAAAATATTGTTGTTGGCTACGATTCTAATGAAATAAAATTTACGCATTCAAAACAAGAAATAACACTATTAACAAATCGAAAGAAAAGAACGAAAGTTGTAATCTAATAGGAGCCTGTCTAGTTCCAATATTCTTAAATCGTTCCCCAATTTTATCGAAAATAAAAATAGTCTTTACTATATTACTATTTTAAGTTAAAGCGATATTGATAACAAATAAGCATAACCATTACTTAATTGCTTTTAGCTATTTAGGTATCTAAAAGCTACTATATGGTTTAGCTTTTGTATTTATTCATTGTCCAAGAAAATTTGTTATTTTTTGTAATTTTCAACATTACTTATCTTACAGATTACGATCACTTCGATCCATATATCAGCGAGGCGCCATTAATAATATAATTAATGACGCTTCAAAATGACGTTCCATTAATATGATCCATTAAATTTAACCTTCAGCCCTACGTGTCTCTAACGTTAAATTTAAGATGTCATCAAATATAGCCCGTTAATTTCAGTGTTCGCTGAAAAGACGTCTAATAAATGAAGAAACGCGCCGCATATTAAATTAACAATAAACATGTTTCAAACGAATGAAAAGACGCCATCATGTCTGCTCTTCCGACGATGAAACCTCTGAAACAATGTCCAAACCCTTACAGATTTTCTTGTCACATTTCCACTTTGACCTTTATTGCATTAAAGTTAAGAGTTAATAGAGAACAGACACGTTGGCGCAACAGTGTAACACTGGGCCACAACTTGTACAATGAAAATTCAACTGTTTTTTCTATGACGTAAATATTATAATAGAGGAAAAGTAACGAACGCTTCACTTGTGTGTGACTGGAAAACCGCGCAGTCGCCTCGATCATCCGCCAGTGAGGTCGGCGGCGCCACTGTGCACGCTTGTGTGTTGGTACTCGGTACACGCGCCGGGTCCTCCGATATTATAGTCAATTGTGTTTAAAAACCCCTTCCTAACATTGTCAATTCTCGCCTTCCAATTTAGATCTAAAATTTGAATTACAATTTTTTTAATTCGCAAAAGTTCAGTTCACTTGTCGCAGAGTATTTTTAAGCAGTTTATTTGGATAAGGAAAGAAAACTCCTATTATTTCCATTTTAAATGCTAATTATGAGTGTCAATTGAATGAGATTGTGCGGCAAAGTCAGAGGCGCCAAACTTTTTCCTTGCCGTGTCGTTCGTGTAAGTTACGTAACTGTTCCGGGCAAAATCGATATCCTGGGCGTATAAATAGCAGCCTTACGTTGAGAACAGCTGGCCGGCCGCCAGCTACGATGCAGACCACGGTGAGAACTTTAGGATATATTTTTTAATATCTCCTACAATATTGTTTCTATGTTATATAAATCAAATCTTTATTATTCTGTTATAGCAATTTTTGCCATAAATTTTTTTACCCATGAAAATTACGAAAGTTCAATCAACATATATTATTTATAAATTTTACATTATTACAGTATAAATTTTACATCTTCATGGCTCTGTTTTCAAGGAATGTTTTCACCACATTTTTTATATTATTAATAATAAAAACTAAGGTCAAGTATCAAAAATTTCAAAGTCACATTTACAATAGCTTCAATCATCGTCTTTATCAACGTCACCGCACAAAAGACCAGAAAAAAATCAAATCGAATCCCGACAAATTCAATTTGATTTTACGAATTTTACGACCAATTCAATCTATTGAATGTCTCTTTGAATGGCGTTCATCAATTTTTATTGCTGACACCATGCTGACATTAAAACCACCATTAAGCACCGACAAGATAGAATTAATATTTTTATTAAATTTGCATTTTTAAATATTAAATGAGTATGCATGCATCTTGTGTAAACCAAAACTGCTTAAACTTTACGAATGCAAAAGCATCTTTACTAAACAGCCATAATTTTTTCAACAATAAAACTTTTCATGTTTTAAAAGCTTTCATAATCGTTTGGTAAAACGATTTGTAATAAAAACACGTTAACCTGTGTATTCATATGAGAATATCAAGTTACGCAAACGCGTCACTTCATAATTTCAAATATAGAACGCCAAAATTTACCATTAGCATTCTCAATTAACAGAGCAACAGGCCACGGATACCCTTATCTGATTATAATGATTGATAGCTCGAGGGCTAGTAATATTTCACTAACAAGAGGAACGTTTTCTCAATTATACTGGATATTAACATCTGACTCAAAGGGAATCTCAGATTAGAAACTCTCAGATGACTTACTTTAAATGAAATTGAAACTTTTTCGTTAAAAAATTAATTTGATTTTGTTAACAGACGTCTTTTGTAATACTATTATAAATAAATGATTTTTTTTACATAGACAAATATATACTATCAAATATTTATGCTATTTTTGAAAGGTGATCATGTTAATACCACATAAATAATAAACATGTCAGAATATTCAAAAACTATCTTAATAGATGATAAAAAAATCATATTCCTATTCAAGGCTTCGTTTATGTCGTAAACTCAAAATGGCGTATACATTTAATAGGATTGGAACGAAGAAAGGATAAAGGGCCCTCCTAAGTTCCTTGTGGTAGTGATGGAACACGATTATGCAGGGATTTATGGTGTACACGATAGTCTCAAAAGGCCAGATTTGAGAGGTTGCTATTTTTAATGACGTATTTTACGCCTCTGTAAATTTCTTATCTAAAATAAAGATCACAATCAATATTTTGATTAAGAAACCAGATATTTAGAACGTGAATCGAACCCCACTTCTTATAAATCATGCTTAAACACAAAAGGTTGATATGATGGTTTTTTCGTTTTTAATTATATTTTAAATAAAGACTTAAGCAAGTATTATTGTCTATTCAACTTTATCAGTTAAAGTTTTATTTTTTCTGGAACAAAACCTTTTTCCTTTATATTACTTTAATGTTTGGCTTCAATGGCTTTTTATTAAATTGCTATTACTGCGTTGAAACTAGGTATTTGATGGGCTTCGTAGACGTCGTAGTAGAAACGCTACGGTTCCGTAGCAATGTCGTAGGTCGTAGTCATTGTCTATTGTGTGTTTCGTTCAATAAATATTATTCTGATCTGTGCTTGCTAGTAATTAATATTTTATTCATTAATTTATTTGACATTTTCACAAATTGGTCATATAACTTTGAAACAACAACCCACCATAGAACTTGTTAAACATAATCAGTATTTTTGACTATTATATTGACAAAAATATCAATAGATATTTATTATTAACAAAATAATCATCTAAATTACTCTTGAGTTATTATGTCATAATCACAAATAGCTTTTACCTTCATACTCTACAATTTCTTTGGCATAATTTAAAATTCAGGGTTCATAGCAAGAAATCTATAAGAAACAATTATTTTTAATGGAATCATTGACAATCACTAGATAACCCGACAGACGTTGCCACGTCTTAATTATGAATATTGAATTCGAACAGTTTTTTACATCCTATTTGACGATATTTGCAGAATGCGTTCTGTCAATTCTGCTGCAAACGTCATGTTACATTAATAGATTTTCTATTATCCAAAGCACTATGGTTAGTTTTATTTTATATGGTGGTTAAATATTCTCAAATTTTCCATACAAATATCTTATTTTTTTCTTTCATAAGAACCTTCTCCTAACAATAAACAAAAAAGAATTAGCGAAATCGGTCCAACCGTTCACGTGTGTGACCAAAGGTATTTCGCTTGGATCATTCAATTTTGTATATAAGGGAACTTTTAGGTCATTTGGATTATGAATATGCTGTCAATTATTTAATAATAATTTACAGCAACTTCTTATCATAATAACTGCCAATTATCAGAATAACTTCGTATTTATTTTTTCACAGCAAATATTTTTACCGATTTATACAAAAGAGGTTATTAGTGCAAGTGTATATATGTCTTATGTTGTACGCCTTTGTCAAGATTGGATGTTTTTATGAGCTTGAAATATAAGTTGTTTACGCTTCATTTCATTAGCACTTTAAGATAATGTTTCGTTTATTTATTTAAACTTTCTTTGCAATAAAGCGGATAGAAAATTCAGGAAACTCGTATTGAAATGTCTAGTGCTATTGTCCTACAGTGTTGAGCTTGATGTAGAGCACAGTGCTGTGCTGTAACAGCATACAGGTTCGATTAAATAACATCTTAATTTTCCTTTCTTATATAACACTATAATAACTGTGCTCGATGTCAAATTCAAGTCTCATTTTAACAGAGTAGTATAGTAGGCCTGGATCACTTTCAAAGAAGTTTTCTTGGTATCACCAAAATACACAGAATCCAGGATCAATGACTCAGAGCTATGAGAAAGCGTTTCGATCGCATGAACATCGGTTTTGCCGGCATGATTTTCAACCACTACACTTGTGTCAACAACACAAAAAATGACATTATAAAAAATATAAAGGAAAAATTGGGTCAGATATTGCGCGGATTCATCGTTAAGCCTCCCGAAGAAGTTCGAGACACGAACCGGTAGGTTTTATGTTCAGTTTATTTACAGTTAAACGTTAATGGACTCCCGTATCTTAGTTCTTAGTATGTTTTAATTGAATATGACATAACTTAACTATAATTATATGTAATCGGGTCTTGTTCGTGCATTTTTTTTTTAACTATTAATTTACCTCGACGTTTCGGCTACGTTACAGCAGCCGTGGTCACGAGGAGACTGGAGAACTGGCGGGTGTCGTCTTCTGATTTTAGTTTTATCAGGCAATAATGTTTTTAACAGATTTTCAGATGTACCGTCCACTTGATTTTATTGTACGTAAAGGTGGCGACACACTGCACTTACGGTATCCGAGAATATTGTTCGTGGTTGTTTGCGATCGCGACACTTACACATTTTTATAACCGGATTCCACATTGGTGAGAGTTTATATCCACTTTCCCGGTTGAAATTGTTGTGTTTTTTGTTTTCAACCGCTTCACGAACAATCCTTGGATAGTAATGTCGTTCAGTGGAAAGGACATCCTTTCAAAAATGAACAAACACGATAAAATTTACGAATTTTGAAAACGTAACATTGGAGAGAGACTGTACGCATTTTGATAAATGTAACCGGAAAATTAAAGGGACTAAGTACTTTGGCACAAGTATATATATATATTTACTCATTGACAAGGCTTTTCACTTATTTCAGTAGGACATCAGTCACTAATCATGTGCTCTCTCCATTTAGCATACGACTCTGTACAATTTAACTAGGTGAGCCGAATATTCGTTTGGTATTCTGTATTCGGCCGAATTTTTCGTTTTGTTACTGAATATATTTAGTTCGAGTATTTATATTTGCTTTGCCGCAACACCGTATGGAACTAAAAGACAAAACTTCTTTCGTAAGATTTATGTAATATTAAAAATCAAAGAAATCCTACGAAATTATAAATATTTATTTTTATACATTATAAATTGTTAATTAACAAGGGCAAAATTACAAAAATAGGCACTTTAACAGAGATATATAACACTATAAGAAAATAATAGAGATCAGAATTAAATAAAAGATAAGGAAAAAGAAAAATACATCTTCTATCAGCTAACGACCCTCTTCGGCAAGTCTGTTGCATATTACTTGATATAAGTTCAATGCTTCTGAAATAATCGTTTGCTTTACATGGTTATACAGGAGCACCGAAAAATATTGGCCAAATACATAAAAACAAATATTATTAAACAGTTAAACTGAATAATTCGCCAGAATATTATTCGGCTATTCGGTGCAACCCCTTTATGGCGCGTCTCTACTATTTAACTACCTATATATAGTAGTTTACTACATCATTCTTAAAATCAGTGACGTGTGGTTTATTAAAACTCTTTATATGATAAACTGAGTGAAAATTATTATTTAAAAAATTACTATTTAAATTATAAAGTTTAAATAGCAAGTTTTGAATTTATTTATGTAAGGAAACATTTTTGAAATTGAGCAATTTTTTGTAATTATATACTTACTCCTAGTCTAGGTTATTTATTCTAAAAAAGGGGTGAACCCCATCATGAGAAATAATAAATTGTGAATTCGATTACACGTTCATATTGACTTTCTAAAAGTTGTTTTAAAACATTCGTAAAATCTCGTGTCTGAGTCGTAAGTTAATCAGTAGTTCGTTTGTGAGGGAGAGGTCTAGAACGTGAACCGCACGCGATCTTTCAGAATACCAAAATTAAACTGTACCTTACTACGTGACACTTAAAGGTCTATTCTATTTCTGAGAAAATAAAATTTCGTCTATTTTCAAAATACTAATATGACTCCATAGAAACGCATTTTCGATAATTTATGATATGGACGCAATGGAGGTAGGACATGAAACTGTCTCTGCGGTATAGAATATTTTTAACATAATTAAAAGAACGATTCGAAATTTTTCCGGATATTTCTTTGAGAAAATAGGCCCTCAGGTGTTATGTTTATTCGTACCAGTTATAGTGGAGTTTATTATGTCCTACTCCAAGGTGGAACGATAACGATAAAAAATAAACCTATATATTTCAATATTTTTGCTTTTTATTTTTTATCTCTGGTGCCTATAAATCTCTGTTTATTCTTAATGGAAAATACTCAATTTTCCGAACAAAATACCTAAATGCTGCAGAAAGTCTTAAAAGGCGAAAATATTTAGGTATAAGTAATACCTACATATCTAAGCCGTTTGGGGTCGAAACGGGGCCCCGGAGCCCATCGTCTTTATCAAGATTTAAAAAATAAACTTTTTGACAGGTCCGGTGATTAGAAGGCTGGTTTGTACCTCGCCCAAAGAGCTATTCAAAGAGGAAACGCTCGCAACCTTCTGGGTACCTTACCTGTTGGCAATGATCTTGAAGATATTTTTTATTTACCTATAGTATAGTTAAGACATAGCTTAGATAAGTAGTTATTATTTATTTTCATTATCGATTGTAATTTAGTTAATTTAAATTGTATATTTGAAATACCTAATTTATATTACATTTTATTATTGTTAATAATGATAATAATTTATTTCACATCCATGTCGTACAGTAAATTCTTATAGGTTTAAAAGGTTTCCAATTGATACATTCACCCATTTATGGGCATGCAAATTAAATACCTAATAAATTAATGTAATTTAATACGAGTATTACAACATTCGGTACAGTGACCGTAACTCAATACTATAATGAATTGTCACTACCCATTTGACCTCTGACATTTTAGTCCGCTGTGGGTCTTCAGTAATCGGACATAGTTAATTATAAGCCAACTGAAACATTGACCTTTGAGGTGATATTAACTTCAATTAGGTACTTGTTGGCTTATGGAATAATAAATAACCCTTATCTATTCGTTACTTCATATGTTTATAATTAACTAGTTCACCCAGCCACGTTGCTGTGGCTCAGTATTATCCTTTTGAACGTATTTTTTTTTTCATACATATACTAGTAAAAGTAATTTTGATAATAATTGAAATAAAGATTATCTTTTATGTTAGTTAATAGGAATGACGACGAGGCAAGACGAAAATATTAGATATATATTATTTTGTGCTTCATTTTAACAAGGAATGACTTAAATAATAGGCTTAAGCATCAAAGTTGAGGGGGGGCTCGCTACGTCACAGTTTTGTATAAAAGTGTATCAAAGCGTGACGACATGCGACATTTCAACTCAATTTATCGCCGTAATTTATTGATTGTGCAAAAATGAAAAAATACATATTTTAATATTCTTCAATAATCTACCTGACGGACAAACAAACAAAAATTTGTCTGCATCCCTATTACAGATACATTTGATAGTTGATTATCAATGACAGACATTTTGACACGATATTTTTATATAGTTATTTAAGCATTTTGTTCACATTTTTGGATTTTTTATACATTTTTACATTTTGTGTATACTAAGCGCAACTTTATAAAATTGAATTCAACTCCTCCTATAAATCATGCAATAGAATTTCATCAAGAAAGATTTATTACTCAATCAAAACCGGGTCGGGTCTCTAGTATAATAATAAGAATAAGGGGAAACAACTGATACCTCATATATAAAATTTTATTTCTGCGAGTATATCAGATACTTTTTTTTGTCTCAAACATGTTTCTTTACTAAATATAAACTCAAAATTCACTAAAGGTTATAATGAAAAATGCTTAAAAAATCCACCAGCCCATCCACCAGTACTTAAGATGGGTGCATGGTGGATTTTTTAAGCACTTTTCATTAAGAATATTGCGTGAATGCTAAATTGATCAAATGTAATAATAATGTATTTAAAAACATAAAAAAATACAAATTATGGCCTGAAATATTTTTAAAATTATTACCAATCGCACTTATGCAATTAATCCACCGCCCCTATAATAAATTATAACGGATTTTATTTATCGCTTTATTGAATTTACCAAGTTCTTCGACCAGACAGTCTAGTCTAAGCAAATCTTTATTATGATGGTATCGACTGGCACGCAAATGTATTTTGTGACGTCTGTGTATCTAGGTTAGTGGTTTGGCGTCTCTGTGTCTCTCGACCATTAAGCGGGTCCACACAGGCGGAGCAAACTAGCGAGGAACATTCGTCTTGCCCAAGATAAACGCACGTTTGTAAAGAGCGAGGCAAGAACGAAGAAAGTCAGTATTAACCTAGAAGTGTTAAATGTCTCGCGTGGTTGTTCTATGTGAACTAGCTTATTCAAGATGTTTGAGGTCACTTAAGAGGTTATTGACACCACGATGTATATGTGGGTCATCTTAAAGTATGGTATAGGAATCCGGAAGTGATGACCTCGTTAGACAAACAATGTAAATACATTTTGACTTTTTGTTAGTAATATCTACGAGTATAAATCCGGGAAAAATATGCTATATAAGATTAAGGAAAAGGCGGTTCAATCTAGGAATGTTTTTAACTAGTCAAAGACTTTTCGTTAAATAGGTCTCCTCTTTAACCTAGTTCCTTTTTAGAGCAGCCATCTAGATCTTTATTGAAGAGTTTTTAAATGCATGGACCGAAAAATGGTTGGCTTAGTTTCTGACTCTTAATTCTTTAGATATACAACTAAACAGTTAGCTTTGAGATTTTAATTAATTGCCAGACAAGAAGTCCATGTTACTAGTTTATTTATTTATTGACGGTTTACAGTCGTCTTCGATTCATTGACTTACATCTAGACTATTACTATAATTGAATTGAAATTTGATTTTCTGTTGGCATTGAATAGGCTCCGAAATTATGGGGACCTATTTAAAAAATCTTTCGCCTACGGGAAGACTCATCATACGCCGATGACATAGGCCATACCATAATTTACGTAAGTGAAGTGCTAGTTGTGTATAAAATTTTATCTCAATTGGTCCATTTGTTCTGGAGTAAATTAGCTGAGCCGGTTAGAGGCAACTTAAATTAACGTTTAAGGCTGCACGCGCGCACTTGTTTTTTGTAATTTCTTGTGCCTGAGAATCCTGTGATGTGCATATTTAAACGCGTGACAATTAGGTGACTTCCATACACATGACAGAAATACGGTGATAGAAACAATAGTCATTCAAAATATAGTCAGTGCGCGCATAGCTTAAGGGCTTGCTTTAGGATTTCTTTTAAAACAAGGACTTTAAAAA
Source organism: Diatraea saccharalis (assembly GCA_918026875.4). NCBI lineage: Eukaryota > Metazoa > Arthropoda > Insecta > Lepidoptera > Crambidae > Diatraea > Diatraea saccharalis. The sequence continues at coordinate 7,940,464 of OU893338.1, forward strand.
TCGTGTCGGTCACGTTCCGAATCAATAGCAACCTCCATGTGTATTTGTAATGTTATAAAGGAAAACCAACAGCCAAAAGTTATGTAGTCTGGTTATAAGATACTAGATGTATTTTCCCACATTAATTATATCCTATGTCGGCGTACGATGAGATTTCTGTAAGTTTCGTAGTCTATTCGATGCAAATAAATAAAAAATACAAATCTTTCATTTCTATATGGTTAGTCTAGATTACTCAAATATTATACTTTTAGCCCGGCTTTCGTTACAGGCTACCAAACTTTAGGATCGATGCTCAAGTTGCACTTACTGAGTTTGAAATAAAGTTCAGATTCGGACTCCATTCCTAAGTACGATATAAAACTGGGTTTCATTTGGCGAATCACGTACAACAAATTGACTTTATTGCCAACGACGTTTTAAAAGCCTGTGAGATATCACAGAACGAATTAAACATTCATAAAGAGCTAGTGAAATATGTACTTTTACGCTGCTGTTTAGTTTTCTTTTTAAAAAACCTCGACATTATTATAATTGTTTTTATATTTAACTTTATTCTATTTAACAGCTCTGTATTCTTGTCATATAATTCACCAGAGTATTAACGACTGCAGATTTCTGGACGAACGGCCTAACGTGCCTTTCGAAGCACGGAGGAGCTCGAGATAATAAATTTTTGGTCACCCATCTTATGATCGACGATTGCGAAAGTTGTTTCACAACCGTATCGCAGAACAAGCGCGTTGACCACTTCACCAACGAGCTCCTCGGGGCTCGCGTGATGAATCATCCCTATTCGCCTTGATTCGATTGTATCGATAGAAGGAGTAAATAATTAGCTAATCTATCTTCGTAAAGCTATTCCGTCGTATTCCTTTCTGTTAAGAGGAGACGTAAAATCAAAAGACTATATCTGTCTCATTGTGACTGGCAATGACGTAAATGGGAACAAATTTGCGGCAAAAACTGTTTTTAATTAATTACTCACAAACTATAACGATTATTGTAAAAGTGCGGCATGATCCCTTCGGCTACAAAGAAACTCACATATCATTTATTTTCCATTTAAAAAGTGTAAAATTACAACAAGAAATTGAGTAAAAATGTAAGGGGCAAATATGTGATATTTTCTATCGAGTTTTTTTTTTTATTCACCCTTAGAGGTATGGTATCGTTTTCTCATTTTTATTACAGTTTATTTACAAATTATCTTTTTGTACAAACTCAGCTTAAAGTTAGAAATTTTGAGTGTAGGTGTCTTCTTAATGATAAAAATATGGAAATTGAAAATTATTATAATTACATCTTCAAGTCAAAATTTCTCCAAGATTATCTGATTTTTCAAAAGTTCTAAATCGGGAAATAAAATATACCTAATCAAATCAAATTTATCAAAAGTACCTAAGTACCAATTCTCAAAAAGTTTCTACTCGGAACTTTGTCCACGTCGGATTCAATCATTAACAAATATATTCAGTATATGGAAACTATGATGGCAAATGGATCTGTAATCTGTTTACAATATCGCCACATAAAGAAGCAACCTACATACAAGCTTTCCCGTCCATAATATTAAAAGTAAAAAATAAAAATAAACCAATATCCAAAGGTATTTTTCTCAAAAGTACACAAACGAAATGAGACCACCTATCAGATTCTGCCGGCGTTCTAAGGAAATTAATCTCAAATTTTCAAGTGCTTCAAAGAGGAAACAGTCACTTGAACTTTTTATACCACTCCAACCTTTATTCAAACCAATAGAGTCTATTTTTCACCTATCCGATGCTCGCGACTTCGTCCGAACATCCGACGTATTGATCGGAGTGAAAATTTGTATTTGTGTGTGTGTAACGCGACCATTTTAACTTGAGCTTCGGAAGGTTGTGTTATTTCTGAATGGTGTTGATGTTGTGTAAAGAACACGGAGGTTGGGGTAGATCATTTGTCATTGGAGTATTAGTACGATAACTTAATGTCGTCATGTTGGTAGTAATGGATGAAGATTGCGGCGAACTGATGCATTTGATAAACGCGTGACGATCTGAGCTCGCATTACAAAAATATAGATAAGGTGAGTTCATGTAGAGATTACTTCTATCTAGGTATAATGTATAGATTCCCTAGTGATCCTTAATAATCCTTAACATTCAATACTCGTATCTATATGTATACTAATATTATAAAAAGGAAAGTTTTGATTGTTTGTTTGCGTAGTATAGCCCTTGAAATTACTGGACTGATTTTATAAATTCTTTCATCTACGGGAAGCTACATCATAATATGCGATGTTCACATAGATTATATTTTATCCCGAAAAACAGCAAATTAAGGGATTAAAATGGGAGTAAAAGTTTTTATAGGGAATTAGAACTTTACTAAAGAAACCATTATTTACTATTCAATTTATCATTGTAATTATACCCGTGTCATGATATGAACCGATATTCAAATAAACAGTTCCCTAGGGACCAGGCGAAGCTGCTGACGGTGTCAATGAAAATGATTTAATTTTCATATTGTATTAATTAATTCATAGGTTCAATTATTATTATCATACCGTTCAATAAGGTCAAATTGAAAAGGTTATTAGGAAGTAGGTAGGTACGCATAAAAAAATATTAAACCATCCAATATTCAGTTAGTAAAAAAAAAACAACAAAAAGTTGTAGTGTTATTAACAACTATGAATAGCTATTGGAAGCACATTTTTTGCAATATATTTCCAATTCACTTCCGATAACCATCGACTTTTTTTATTGTATTCTCTCTGTCCACGTAGGCTCTTTAACAAGCGTGCACTTCACAACTTGGTGTCAAGAATTAATGTCACAGCACGCTATAATTTAACTAATAAAGAAACATTAAATAATTGTGCAAATTTTTGTACTAATTATGATTACTAATATTTTCTGTCTTCTTCTTCCTATATTTGTGGCTACACCGTAGTTAACATGGTAGTGCGTAGCGTTCTACTACGGTATATATGAAAGTATCATAAACAAATTTTAAATAATACATTTTAACTAAAATATGTCTTCATCTTCTGCCTCGCCATTTTCCGTTAAGCGAAGTCGGCTTTCTTAATCTTGAGGCGCCACTCATTTCGCTGGAAAGCGTCGACTTCTGTTAGGGCATGCTCTTTCATATCCTTTTATCTACGACATCCATGTTATCTGCAAGGGTCAAACTGAAAGTTCTTAGAACTGGTCACTTATAAACAATATAATAAAAAAATAATTCTAAAATTTGAAAATATAACTCTTTGCCAATATTACTGAGTATATATTTCATTCATTTGTCATTTGTTTTACGATTTGGCGGCAAATTGAAAATTGTCTGTGTCACGTCATCATGAATTTAACACGAGAAAATTTTCGTGCAATGATTTTTTATGACTTTCGATGTCATTTAAGTCAACAAGAAAGTTATGATAGACTACGATTGGCCTTTCACGATGAAGCCCCATCTCGTGCGACTGTTTACAACTGGTTTAATGAGTTTAAACGTGGTCGCACTAATCTCACTGATGATTTACGTGAGGGACGGCCTTCTACGGCGACGACTGAAGATAACATCTGTGTTGTGCGGCGTATGATAGAGACTGACAAAAGAGTGACCTATCAACAGATTCGGACAAGCTTAGGCATCGGTATGAGTCAAGTGCACAAAATCCTCCACGAACATTTAGCGGTCAGGAAGCTTTGCGCCCGGTGGATACCTCATAATTTGACTGAGGCTCAAAAACTCCATCGTGTGGATTGGTGTCGTAAAATGATTGAAAGATTTAACGGAGGTGACTCAAATGCTGTGTTCGACATACTAACAGGTGACGAAAGCTGGATTTACTGTTATGATCCTAAAACCAAAAGACAATCTGCTCAGTGGGTGTTTCCTTTCGAGGAGTTGCCAACTAAAGTGAAGAGAGATCGAAGTGCGGGAAAAAAAATGGTGGCCTCGTTCTTTGGAAGGATAGGTCATTTTGCAACAATTGTGTTAGAGGATCAAAAAACAGTTTCTGCAGAATGGTACACTACCAATTGTTTGCCACTTGTCTTGGAAAAAGTTCGAGAGAAACGACCTCGCAGTAGGATCCTCCTTCACCACGACAACGCCTCGTCGCACACCGCCAAGCGAACGATCGACTATTTGGCGACATCAAACGTTGAATTACTGGGTCACCCGCCGTATAGCCCCGACCTCGCGCCTTGTGATTTTTATTTATTTCCAAAAATTAAAGAAAAACTTAAAGGAAAGCGGTTTATGAATGCTGAAGAAGCGGTGGCTGCGTATCGCGATGCCATTGAAGAGACCCCTAAGGACGAGTGGGCAAAGTGCTTTTCCCAGTGGTTCCATCGCATGCAGCGGTGTATTGACGTGAATGGACAATATTTTGAAAAGATATAATAAAACTAATAACTGGCTAATGTAATCAGTTTTTGATTTTCTAAGAACTTTCAGTTTGACCCTCACTTTGAGCGAAAATGTTGATGGTAGAGATTTTTCTCGCTTATTTTCTCTTATTTCTTTGGGATCTTCATATTTGGGCATCTTCGCGTTATCTTCAATGTCGTTGCTGGATGCTGGATTGTTCCGAGGCTGACAGCGTCTCCGGAGTATAAATATTATAGCGAATATGATGGCACAGCTTATTAGTATATAAAAAGGCATCGTAGTATGATAAAGGGTCTTGAGGTGCAATGGATGATTGATTTGCAGTGGTGTGTCTACTGACATTCTCTCCTGGATGCTGCGAAGTTTTCCTAGGTCGATCGCGTTCAATTTAAAGTGTGTAAGGGTTGTAGCCGTTGTTTTGTAGTTATCTGGTATCTCCATAAGTTTTACTGGTTGACCTTGAACTTCATCATTGGTGTTAATAATAGTAAACTCTTTTGTATGAATAGAGCATTTCTTCGGAATCGTGGCAAGGTAGCTTCCTTTGAGAACAACGTGATCTTCGCGGCCACACTGCAACTGGACCACTGTAGATTTAGGAAATGCAAGTGTGTAGTGGCGGTCATCGATTTTCTCCATGGCTTCCTTTTCTAGTGTAATGGACGTCGGGTTACATGATCTATCTATAGATTTGTCAGAGATTAACTTATAAATACAGTCTGGTTTACGTAGTTGATGGTTTACATTTTCCTCACAGAGATAAATCTGGCCGTACTTCGGGCATTCAGCCTCTATGTACATGGAACGTAACTCGTGTGTTGCTATATAGGAATAAGGAGGAACTATAATGGTGTGGTTATTATTAGGAACAATACATAATTTATATAGTTGATAAATATCTGGGGAGAGTATGGGAATTTTAAATATTATAACTATGCGTTTATCTGTATAATATGAACCTGTCTTTATAATGTCATAATATTGTCTTAGTTCTAATTTTAATAACTGATTACTACTATAAGTATTACCTAACTTATTCATAATCAAACCTCAACTATCTATATCGATCATCGAGTGATGAGTACTGGACATATGGATAAAAGCTAACGTATTTTCTATTCTTATTAACTCATCAGATAAATCTTGAATATTATTACTAATTATATTTAATATTTGACCTACTTTCATAAATTTAATTAAACTATATCCCACATATGAATTTTTATCTAAAAGAGATTCTATAGCTTTACTCATTTTGTCTTGATTATCAGTTATTTGCGATAGAATATTACTATTATTAGTAATCCATTCTTTACAGATGCTAATGTGCTTATTTAATTTAGATGTAATTTTATCCTCGTTATCTTGTATTGATATAAGAGCATCATTATATAATTTTGCGTCTGTGTAATCGAGGTTGCCTGTTATACTTTTTATGACTGTCCCTAACCCATCAATAAGACCCCTTTTGACTCGAGCAGGCTCTAAACTAGATAACTGCTTAGCTGTTTTTATTAATTTGTTACGCAAATGTTCTACCTGGAATTCGTACAGCACATATGTATCGTTTTTTACATTATTTTGGAAGTCATAAAGCTGCCTTTGTACATGATTCAATTTTTCTTCAATATCGGTTAAGTCTATGTAATGAATAAAAGCATGGTAATGTGAGATAAATCGTGTGGGTCCTAATTTGAATGGTAAAAGTCCTGGTCCATTGTCTAAGCTTTCAAGTCGGATCTCCTGGGCCGACGTCAGGTGGATGATGAGAGTCAGAAGAGTCCTGTAACAATTTATTGGATTTAGGGACACGTTTCAGTCGGGATTTCGCGATAGGGCCTTTTTTTCTGGTGGTATATACATGAATTGGTAAATCAGCTAAAACGGTGTCATGAGTATATCTGGGTGCTATTTTTTGCCGGGAAGCTGTGGGGTTATTAACGAATATCTGTTGCTGAGGCTGGTATTGGACCTCCGCTTCTCGATCCTTATTTCTATTCTCTATGATTTTAGTTCGCTCATGCAAGGATGATTCGTTTATAATCTCATAAACCATTTTCATTTTATCTTTATGAGTCAGTACGTATTGCTGCATTAGATGTTCTGTCATGTCAACGTCTAGTGGGTCTCTGGGGTCAAAGTGTCCTCTTATGATGTCATATGGTCTACATTTTGTAAAACTATGTATGGATGAATTGTATGCTAATATGGCGTATGGCATTAAGTTAACTACAGGTTCATTTTTATGTTGCAAGTTGAGTATTCGAAGGTGTTCTAAAATGGTGGAATGGAATCGTTCTATGATTCCATTATCGTTTGGACAGTGAGGTAAAGTTTTATGATGATTAATTTTATGGAGTCTAATAAATTCTGAAAATAGCTGATTGCAAAATTCTGTCCCATTATCCGTCACTATTGTTAGTGGTAAACCATGGTGTGTACAAAAACGTAATAAACTTTGTAATATACTCAACGCGGTACCATCTCTTAGATGGTATGCTTGACCATATTTGGAGAAGGCGTCTACAAATGTTATATATTTTTCATTTTGAGCTGTGAACAAATCTAAATGTACTATTTCTAATGGTTTAGTAGCAGGAGGAACGATATTAAATTGTGGTCTGATAGGATTTCTATCATATTTACTTTGGCCACATATTGTGCATTCATTTATATACTTTGTGATTTGATCTCGCATCTTAGGCCAGTAGTATCTACGAGAAAGAGCGAGATAGCTTTCATTAATTCCGCGATGATTGGTTTTGCCTTCATGATAGTGTCGGATAATGTCTTGTTGACGCATGTATTCTTTAACATCTTCTAATTTTACTTTAGATAAAACGAGACTCATTGCAGAACTTTTAAAATGTTTTTGTATAATAGGCACTATAGAGTACATACCTAAGGGTGGATTTATCTGTATGGCGGTCTTTATTTTAGGGTTAACGTATTCTTTAATTATATTTATTATATCTTGCTCTAGGTTGGACTCTGATACTTGAACAACTATTCTTGTATGAGTGTCAAATGGTTTAATGACGGAGGGGCGTTTCTTTACATCGTTTACTATGGTTATACAAATCTGTCTATGAAATTTGTTTAAGGGCTCGTCTGTCAAGGGTATTTCAAGGATGGGCTCCTCATTACTTGTGTGGGCTGTCATAGTACGCGAATTTGATACGGAACCTGGAGCGTCAGGAGCGTTGGGGATCATTGAGTCAGTTTCTTCATTGTGCAATTCAATCCGAGATAGAGCATCGGCGTTTGTATTATTTTTTCCTTTCTTATATATTATTGTATAGTCGTACTCAGAAAGTTTTAGTCTCCATCTTGTCAGTCGAGAATTGGGTTCCTTAATATTCATTATCCATTGAAGGGGCTTGTGGTCAGTGATAATTTTAAATTTACGTCCAAACAGGTAAGGTCTAAAATATTTGGTTGCCCAAACTATGGCCAAAAGTTCCTTTTCAATAACACTATAATTAAGTTCACTGTCATTTAAAGTCCTAGAAGCGTAACAAACAGGTTTGTCATGTCCTATTGGTCCTTGAGAGAGTATAGCTCCTACGGCTACGTTAGAGGCATCTGTGGTGAGATTGAATTCCTTATTAAAATCAGGATATTGGAGAATGGGATCATTGGTGAGCAACATTTGACATTTTTTGAAGGCTTCTATGTATTCAGAGTTAAGGGTGACTTTATTTGTTTTTTTTAAGGCATTGAGTGAGTGGTTTGGTAATTCTAGCGAAATCGGGGATAAATTTTCTATAATAACCTATAAGACCAAGGAATTGCTTGATTTCTTTGGGTGTTTGTGGTATGGGATATTTTTCTATAGCTCTAATTTTATCGGGATTCGGCTTAATGCCGTCTTTAGTAATGATGTGACCTAGGTATGCGGTTTCTAATTTTAAAAATTCGGATTTATCCATCTGGATTTTAAAATTGGACTCTCTAAGTCTGGAGAAAACCTTTTCGAGATTTATTATGTGTTCCTGGAGCGATGTGCTAAATACTACTATGTCATCTAAGTAAACTAGGCAAATTTGATTCTGGAGACCTCTAAGGACATTGTCCATGACTCTTTGGAAAGTTGAAGGTGAATTTTTTAAACCCATGGGCATGCGTAAAAATTCGAAGTGTCCATGTTCTACATTGAATGCTGTCTTAGGTATATCGTCTGGATTCATCTCGACCTGGTGGAAGCCACTAGCTAAATCTAGGGTTGTAAAGTATTGGCATTTACCTAACTTGTCTAGTACGTCGGTAATATTAGGTATGGGGTATTTGTCATCAATCGTTTTATCGTTCAACTTTCTAAAATCAACTACGAGTCTCCATTTTTGTTTTCCGGAAGCATCTATTTTCTTTGGAACTACCCAAATTGGGGAGCTCCAGGCAGAATCTGAGGGCCTAATGATTCCCTGATCTAACATTTTTTTTATTTGATCCTGTACCTCTTGCCTATGTACGAAGGGATACCTGTAACTTTTTGTGTAAACAGGTAATTCATCTTTAGTTTTAATACAATGTTTGATTTTGTTAGTAAAAGTTAAGTTTTCCCCTTCAATATAAAATACATCTGAATATTGTTTGACTAAATTTTCTAAGTTAATTTTTTCTTCCGGATTCAAATGATCGGTTCTTAATTTTGATAAAACTTCGTTAATGCGTGCTTGTGACTGATCGGTATTAATATATTCTATGTTAAATATTTCCGCTTTAGCTGGTTCATATAGTGATAATATTAAGTCTCTATTTGAGTTATTTTCTATTTCTATAATTCCGCGATTATTAATAACTTTCGTTACGCATTCGTGAACCATACAGTTACCTAACAATTGTTCTTTAACGTAAACGTCACCGTCCGGCGTATTAAATGGTACTTTTATGAGTTTAGATGAATGGGCCGAAATTACGTCTTCATATAAATTAACGTTGCGCGAATCGTACATTTTAATAAGATTTTCAGAAGAGCGAGTAAAAAGGATTCTGTTTTTGAGATCAATCTTTGCTTCCCATTTGTCTAGCAAATCTAAGCCTATTAGACCGTCGAAATAATTATGGAACTTATATAAAAATAATTTTATGGCTTCCGGATCGTTGAACTCTGTAAAACAAGGTAAGGTTATAGAATAATTATTTCTAGATGTTGCATGCACATTGGTTACTTCAAAAGGGTCGTGGTTCAATGGTAAATGTGAATAGTACTTATGCACAGCCTCTGGACTTATGAAAGATTGATTAGCACCGGTATCGATGAGGAGCTTTATTGGGGGATTTGAAATCTCGATATAAGGTAGGTGCCGTTGGGTTTGCAGATTGACTTCTATTTTGGTTTTCTTAAAAGGTAATCGGGTTGAAAATCCTCCTGTTTACTACAAGATGGTTGGGGTTCTATTTCTGTTGTAGATTCGATAGTATTGTCATCGGCGTAGTATTGCAAGGAATTTTGTGCGCGAGGGTAATCAGTCGAGTCACCCTCAGGGTAGTAGTAGTTATAGTCGTTATAGTCTTCCTGGTAATGGTCGGGGTAGTAGCTGTCATAATAACTGTCGTTATAATCACCGCATTCATTAAAGTTCATCTCTCTAGTTTTAAAATAGTTGGAAGGCGGCGGGTTACCAAATTTAGTCCAGTCATGTCCTGATGGTGGTAAGACACGAGGGGTAAAGTGCGAAACTCCACTCATTGGCTTGGGAGAATTCTGTTGGAATTGATTTCTAGGGGGTAGTCTAAACATATTACTTTGGGGGTTGTAATTTGGAGGAGGAGCGCGAAACATTTGTTGTGTGCGAGAAGGCATCCTGTTCTGAGGGTTGTTCATTTGAAAATTAGGCAGTCTGTTTTGGGGATGATTCATTTGAAAATTAGGTTTCCACTGGAATGAAGTACCCTGATTCGGGGGTAGGGGACGTAGCGAGTGATTTGGCATTTGAAAAGAATATGGCTTCGGTTGATATAACGTGGGTGCTACTTTTACAGGTTGAGCCGATTGCGAATAAAGAGGTGCAGTTTTACGTTCAGACACAGATTCATTACGCTGTTGCAAATATAAGACATTTAGTTCTTCTTGGACAAATTCCAGAGCTTTTTCTATTGATTCGGGTCGCATACAGCGAATACGGGACCCTAAAGGTTCTTTAAGACCTCTAACAAATGATTGCATTGTTAATTTTTTATAAAGAGTTCTTTTGGCTTCCACTGTAGTGGGTAATGTTTCATGAAGTGTGACATACGTCATTATAGTACTGAAAAGGTTCTGGCATTTGTCATAAAATTCTTGTGGTGTGCTACTTCCTTGTGTAACTAAAGCAAGGTCGTTGTATAACGCTGTTTCATCTCGTTGGTCTGAAAAGTTATTAATCAGTGCTGTGCGAATACCATTCCAATCTTCCGCAATTCCGTTCGAATTTATTGTTCTCGCAGCGGAACCAGTTATCTTGTTAAGTATACCATTGATTAAACATAGGTTACTTAGTTCGTATCCTTGCTCTGCGCTAATATACTGGGTAACAATTTGATCACATATTCTAATGAATCGAGTAAGAATGTTAGGGTTTCCATCAAACTCGGGTACTGGGCGTAAGGCCTTGTAGATAACATCTGGATCGTAACCTGCCATTTCTATCTCTGGATACTCAGGAATAGATTTAACTTGTCTACACTTATCTAATATTTTATGCCTACACTTACGAGAGGAAAGATCCTCTTTAGGTTTCCTTGGGTGGAAAATTTTGAATGATTATATATAATATATATAAGTAAGTACTATAAAACTACAAGGAAGCAACACGAGTAAAAATTCTCATGTACTTACAGTATCATTACGGCTTTTCTCTGCGTATCAATGTCTGGATACTTCCTCCTTGGGCTGCGTCCTCGTGGTTCGGATTTTCGATAAGGGCTTGATAGCGCGAGCAGCCACGCGGGGCGAATGGACAACGATTTTTGGAGACCGGAATCGAACGCGCACTGCTTCGAAAATCCTACCGACTGCGCCAATTACGAAGGCTGCGGCCGGAGGATCGAAAAAAAACCGATTTAATTATAATTATTTATTAAAATAATGTTACAAAGTATTTTATTAAATCTAAAACTTATGTTAGGTTCGGACGAAGTAGGTACCGAGAATGAATGTTCTAAAACTGCGATGGTGACATCGAAGCGCGAAGCACGAGGCGTCGACTCAGCAGTCACATGTCGTAGACCGATGTTCCATACTGCTGAATTCGCAATTACACAATTATAATATTTTATTGTGTAAAATATTAGAATAAGCGACGTAAGCTCGTTCGTGGTAGTATAGGCATGTAACACGTAAACCCTGTACTAATTAAATGTATATAATTGTACGTATAATAATGTATTTTGTACGTTGTAGTTTACAGTGTAAATAAAACGTCGTTTGTTGTTGTTGAAAATTGAAGACATTTTTTATCACGAGATCTTACGAAAACGTCTATATTGATGCTAGTACCTTTGCGGAGGAAAGAAATCTTTAAATACCTCTTTCGAATCCTTGATTTTGATTATGCTTTTCATATATGCTCGCCCATTTGTACATACGTGATATTAATTAAATTGTGAGCCATTTATCCGTTTAGGGTACCATTTTAAATTGATTGTAATGTTTAAGAGTATGTGATGACAAAGTAGATGCTAGATATAAAATGATGTAGTTATATACATATTATTGTCATTTACTGTGAGATACTTACATAAATTCGATTTTGTTGTTATATGAGAGTACAATATCTCGGTTTGAATTTCGTTATTGCGTCTCTTAATCCATATAGAAAAAGAAAAACTATGAAACTATTACGATAATAATTTTTGCGAGTTAAGTAAACCAGTATATATATATATATCTTATTACGAAACATGAAAAATATATAAAGAAAAACAAGCACATATTACAGCATTCCACCGTCTTGCAGAGGCAAATTAATAGATATGCTATGACTCAGAGCAAATTCCTATCTCTTCACACTACACAAAGGATTCTTGTCTCGAATAATATAATTCTCCACGTGAAAACAATAAATAACTTAGAATTTGAATTAGTAATATAAAAATATTGATTTCAAAAATAATTGTTGTCGGCAAGACTACTTATCGTATATTTCGAGAATTGCCGTCAGAGAATAAGATCTATAAATGTGAAATTGCAAATGTATAATCTAGAAGTTATCTAACCTACTTTATGAAGATGACCCCGTGGCGTTTGCAAAAAATCCATCCGGTCTGCAAAACTCTAAGTCACAGTGGTGAAATATTATTGCGTTGTATTATTTTTGTATTTTTTTTTATAAGGTTAACGCTTGACTATGATCCCACCTGATGGTAAGTGGTGATGTAGCCTTGGGTGGTATTGTATTAGTATTTTATTATTGTAGTTGTATTATTGCGAAATTGAATGTGAAAAAGACAAAGACAATGATATTTGATAGAGTCGATACCAGAACAAATGTAAGGATTATTATTGAGGCTGAAACAAGTGAATGACTTGGATGTGCTTTTAGCTCTAAGGAAGGTTTCTTACCTTGGTTAGGCCATAATACACATCGTAAATTAAAATCTATGGTTTTATAAATAACGTTCTGCTAGCTCACATCCCAGTATACATATTAATTTTGTATATTATATCTCTTGTGCATTATATTATTATAGTATCTTTTGTGTATTATATCTCCCTGTATTATACACCCAACGTTAAATATTATTAGTGCAAAACTTGGATCATGATGCAACAGCGTCTTAATGAATCAATGATGACAGATTCTTTGATTGGTGTGACCTCGGTGCGGGTGTTCCTCAGGGTGGTGTTCTTCCACCTCTCTTATTTCCATTTTATTAACTCTGTTACTAGAGTTATATCTTCCAACTTCTACCTCTATGCAGACAACTTGCAGCTTTATCGACGCTTTGAAATAGAGGACTGTAACTCGGTTATGTTCGATATTAATAACGATTTGGATCGCATTAGTACTTAGGCGAAATCGTTCGGCCTCATGCTTAACCCGATTAAGTCTCAGGCCATTGTGATAGGCAGCAGGTTTAATATTAATACTGTTTCTACATTATTTTTAACACCAGTGCTTATAGATGGGACTCAAATTCAGTTAACAGATAATGTAAATAATCTTGGTATTACAATAGATTCAATTCAATCATGGACTGTCCATACCTCTTCTTGACTATGCTGATGCATGTTACTTGGATGCCACTGACGAGTTATTAAACAAACTCGAACGGCTTCAAAATCTAGCGATTAGATTTATTTCTGGTCTAGATTTATTTATGGTCTTCGTAAGTATGATCATGTGTTTAGTATGTATTATATTTATGGAAGGAGCTCATGTCGCTTCCCATTCGTCAGAGTAGAAATGTCGGGATTGTCTGCCTTCTGTTCAACATTCTGTATAATTCCGTCTATCCTTCCTATCTGCGTGAGTGTTTCTCGTTTCTCCTTTCTCCTGATGCTTTTTGCAGATCCCACCTTAAGTCCATTCTTCAAACTCCTTCACATAAAACAGATTTTGTTTCATATTCCTTCACTGTTCATGCTGCTAGACTATGGAACTCTCTACCTCTCTCTCTACTAAGTGACAGTCGCACTATTTCTTTGTTCAAAAAAAGAGTGAAGGATCATTATCCTTTCTATTGTTGATATTGGAGAGTGTAGATATTAATCTTTATATATAACAAATTATTATTTATATAACGTTTGCACAATTATGTAAGTTTTTCATTTTAATTTATTATTACTCTCTCTCCGGGTATTTATATTTGTTTCACATCACCAGCCCTTTTACGTCCCCACTGCAGGAGCTCAGGCCTTCCTTATGGATGGTTAAGGAGGATGGGCCATGACCCTCCACGCTGGCCCAATGCGGATTGGAGGGTATTAACGACTGCAAATGCAGCCGGGACCAACGGCTTAACGTGCCTTCCGAAGCACGGAGTAGCTAGAGATAATAATTTTTAGGTCACCCATCCCGTGACCGACCCTTGCGAAAGTTGCTTAACGACTACGATCGCGGGCCGCGGCGCTTATCCACTACGCCACCGAGCTACTCATAATAAGGAATATATTTGTTTATATATTCCTTATTAATTTTATTTAGGAGGTACACACTGACTACCTAATTGTATTTTTTTTGATGTGGGCCCACTGGAAATGAGAAATTTCAATTTGAAATAAGCAGTGCCCTTATTTCTGTTAAATTTGTTCATGTGAAATTGTATGTGTACAATATAAATAAATATTTTGCGATATAATGAAAAAACTGTGTCAAAAAAGAAACTGTTATTAAAATGCCTGTGATAAGCTATAATTTTTCGTACAATGTAACATTTAGATCAGCAATTAAGCTCGAATTTGTTTGAACGCACTTATTTTTGGATATTATCACCTAAATTTGAAAACTTTATTTTGCATCCATTAGCTCAATTCTTGAAGATTAATTAATATTCTCACGGAATCTTTCTTCATTAAATATTCTCACGGAAGAAGCTTTTCTTGCGTTATTAATTTAAAATGAATAATATATTACTAGTGGTCGGAATTAGGAAGAGTTATTCATGTACTTACACTGATTTCATACAGCGAAAGAATAAAGTGGATATGCCTCAAATCCCGAGATTAATTTTAAAGAGCAGAAAAAATCCCGTGATTTTTTTAAATAAAAAATTATTTACTTTTACACCACTTAAACTACTGCACGCACGACGTTGCCAAATTTACATCAATGACATCGGATGTCCAAAGTTGCTAAATACCAATACGCGCGATGTTGCCACGAAGGTCCACATTAATATCAACATTTCGATGCAAGTACATAAATAACTCTACCTAATTCCGACCTCTGTATATTACCTACAGTTTGGCTATCGAATTATATAATTTTTACGATATTTATAATCACTGTGTCACATATTATAGGTCACAGTAGCACTGATAGTAGTTGAATGGATATGTTTCGTTATTGTTAAAGTATATTTGGATTTCTTTAGTTGTAGTTGTGAACAAATATTGAGAATATATATTGGTAAGTAAACATTAGATTTACGGTGAGTTGCACAAACGTCCATAAAGGTTTAATGACAACTTTAAGCACTATAAATGTTCTAAATATGAAAATTTTTATGTGTAATATAGCATTAAATTAATGGAATTTTAGTATACGTTTGTGCAACTGGCTGTTAATGACTTAAACGTGTTCACTATTATATATTATCTGTTTTTAATTTCAATGTTTTACTCTTAATTCACAAATAACTGAACAAACAGACGTTGCCATATAAGTTTTTTTAGCCTTCCACAATTTATTTAATCAATTTACCCGTCGATAAACTCAAGACTTATTTGGGTCACGATTTTATAGCGTATATATATTTAAAGTACTCATATATCTGATTTTATTAGTCTGCTGGAGGGAAGGTTTTGGTGTCGATAAAAGTGATTTAAATATTTTATGGCGTCTAGCATGATCATATTCTGTGTTGGAAATTGTTATAATGCAGCTCATTTAAGTGACATATATTTTATAGTTGGATATAACACACCAATATCTATTTAGGATAACTTCCTATTTGATTGCTGATAGAAAACAATTGGTTATTTACAGTTTTTTGTTTATTTATTATAAAGTAAACAAACCAAACAAACTTTGAAAATCAACTCCTTGACACTTACGAGTAACAGTCTAGGTTTCGAACTGGACATGGCTATAACAGTGCTACTTAAAATCACTGATGATATCAGATCAGATTAGGAAAATATAAAAGTAGCTATTTATTTTAGTAATGCATTCAACACTGTAGACTGTTTCCGTAGTTACCTACCTGGACGCTGGCAGTGAATACGCATTAATGAATCTTTCTTCAGTTAATATAATATTGCAGCTGGGGTGCATTTTATCTCCATTACTTTTCCCTATATTTGTCAACTCAATTTTCTGTTAGTTAAATTCATCTTAACACTTCTAAGCATAGGATTTGCAAATCGATTCACAAGTCAGGGTCGACCAGCTTTCTCAAGAATAATAACTTCAAATCAATATGTAGATTAGGAAGACCCAAAAACCTACAAAATTATTGAAAAACTCTCAGTTATATTTTTAGCCAGAAATGAACAAGGAAAGTTAAATATGCGACCCTTTAGGTGCCATGCACCAAGCTCAACGGATGACTTAAGCTATTAAAAATTAATTTTACTTAGCTCTCAATTTAAAATTACTAGTAAAGACAAGAAAACTTCTTTAAAAGTCTGCATTTTTATCGTTTATCGTTATCGTTATATCGTTTTTTATCAAATGCCGAGCCATCAATTCAGAGCATTTGGCCAGTGAAAATCAAATCGTAACAAAATTTGTTCTCTTTGAAAACCATGAAAGCATACGAAAATACCGATAAAATTATTTAAATGTAGTACTGAAAAATATTATTCGGCATTTATGGTATTTGATTAAAAAAGTGTACATCTTGTTATTTGACGATGTGGTGAGCCTTGAAAGTAAATCATCATCTTTTTCATTCCATAATTAAAGTTGATTAAAATTAACATTTTATCTCAACAGAAAAGCTACACATATAACGGCGGGTAGTCAGAAGGGGCTATTACGAAGCCCAAATAAATCGTCCATATCGGGGGACTATCTTTAAAATAACACTGCAGGCGTGTATACCGATGTGGATTTATTCCATTTTGTCAGATGTCTTTACTCCTCGACGATCGGAAACAGAATGCTTGCCAAGATGGCGGCAACTTGCTTTATATTAACGAACTGTGAAAGTCAGTGTTACCGATCAAATTAAATTAAAAGTATCGATGATCACGCCACATGTACAATCGAGTCATTAGGTAATCAAACAACTAATAATAAAAAAAAACTAAATCAAACGATCTTCGTAAAGATGATGGAGATATTCTGCGACATATATATTAAAAAATTAGATTAAAAAATTAGAATTAGAAAAAGAATTAAATGGATTGTTATACGAGAAAAAAATAAAAAAAATATATCAGGTTCAACTAACTCGTTGTTACCTGTCTGAAAATCGATGTCACTTTTTTCTTCAAAGCAAAATTGAAACTTTCAGAACTGAAAGCAGTGAATGATAATGCTAATATGATAATGCTATAATAGAGCGTCATTTATGAGTTCTTTTCTTCTTCTTTTATTAATGGTTTATCAAAATAATAATTTGTTAGTTAATTAATTAATTAATTAATCACAGGCAAGGAGTTTATATATTTTTGACAGGTGAAAAAAACCAAAGACCTACATAGAAGTTTTTGAGTAATAGTTAAAAATGTCAACATAACTTTGACTTAGATAATCAAAATCATAATTTTATCGAAATGATTTTTTTTGGTAATATAATAATTTCAAATAATATTAAGGAAAACATCACATATCATAATAGGATGTCCTAATATGTGTTAGAAGGGCCTTGTCAATAAAAGGGTCAAGGGGCAAGACAAGGCAAGCGAGCAAAAAATACTTATGAAAAAAGTCCTGAACTTCGATTTGTATTTAATCAAAGGTCCTTAATTATGATGCCACGCCTCACTCGGCATACACAAACGCTTAGTCAATAGGTCGTCGAAATACGAGTAAATAGTTTATAAGTAAAATAAAATCCTGTAGTGTTTTTAAGTGGGCTGAAAATTATCATATATAAATAGGTCACTGTTTATGCGAAGGATCTGTAGAGCCCTATACCAAATTTCGTATGGCAACTTAATATACCATTTTATAACTATGAAAATAAAAAAGTAATGATTGAAAATAGGAATTAACCTTAAGCATTGATTCTTGTATAACCGAAGATCCTTATTGTTACCTTTTTCCGTCGTTTCTCTCATTTTAGAGGATGCGGCGTCCGCGGCGTCACCGCTGGTTAACGGTGTCGGTGTTCTTCATAGCGTACTCGGTACTGCAGGCTGTATTCACATCGTCGAATGCGTCCGAACCAGCCTCTGATGTAGATCTTCCTGAGAAAATTGAAAAAATAGAAAAAGTTATTCAGTCTACACCAGAAGGTCCTACAGAAGAAAACGAGAAAGGTAAATATCACAAATCAGTCACATCTAGTTACTTGTTCACGATTTGCCAGTAACAAAGAAAAGCAAGAGTTTTCTACAACTTAATATTTCAGTACGTTGAATAAGCGTTATACATCATCCAGTACCCAGAGCGGAAGTCAGGTGCTGAAACACTTAAAGTATGAAAAAAGTAACAAATATAAAAGGTGCTTTGTGATAAACCAGTTTATCAAAGTCATAGACGCACAACGGGTTGATCATAGGTCGAAAACGCTTAGCATATTTTAGCTTTGCTATTCTCTAATAACCGACCCGGTCAAACCTGCGCACCGTAAATTATACACAAAAAATAATCAAAATTGTTGTATGGAAGCCCCTCTTAAATGTTTATTTTATTCTGTTTTTGTATTCTTTAACGTGGCAACAGACGTATATCAACCTTGAAAATTACAACTATCTATATAACGGTTCATAAGGTACAGCGTGGTGATAGACAGGCAGATGGACGGACAGCGGCGTCCTTGTAATAGGGTCCCATTTTAATCTTTGATACGGAACTCTAAAAATCAGCGTCGAACACAACGTCGAGCACAACACTGTCACAACTCAGAGTTTAAATCAGATAAAACCGACTTCAAAACAAAATAAAGATTTTATTTGATTGAACCTTTATTGTGCGACAGCGTTGTGCTCGACGCTGTATTTGACACAGATTTTAACAGAAAATTTTACAGTTAAAAAGTGCACTGTAATAAAATATCAACATATTCTGTGAGTAGAGTCATGTAATAGAACTTTGATATAATATCTATTGTAGGTACAACGAAACAAGCAAGTGATTCACTGCCTTCAAAGCCCACACAAAACCCCGACGAGGTAGAGCAAAAAATAACAGAGACGGACGAAATGGATGAAGATGAAGACAATAAAAAAAAGATGAAAGACGCTGGTTACAAAGAAGTACGTAGTAACTCGAATTTTGTTCATAATGTAATAGTTAAAATACTCGTATTTCAATGTCAAAATATTTCGTCTCGTTTGACGATAATTATGACGTTAATTTTGACGTTATTGTTCGGCAGGATGAAGAAATGAAAAAAGAGAGGGAGATAGAAAAGGAAAACGACGAAAAAGCTTTGGTGGCTACAGTTCATCCGCTTAGAAAAGATTGTACTCCACCAGCTATTGAACAAGTAATTATTTTCAATAAAATAAATTTGTTTGAATTAAATATCTTAACACTTAACGATAACATAGCTTAACACTCAACGTTTAAGGGGTAATGTTGTAATATGAATGTTAAAAGAACTTACACTTTTCTCCAGAACAGGAACAAACATTTTATTTCTACTTCTTCACGCTCAGGCTTTGTTTATTCTTTTTTTGTTACTATAACTACATCAGAGTATGAATGACGTAAATAATATTTTGATAGGTGTTAAATGTTGCTTCACTTTGTGAAGTCTTCATTCTTTAAAAAGTGTATTAAAACAACCATCAATTTGCGTTCTCCTATTAACCATGATTTTAAAATACTTGTGATTAGTTGTAACTAAAATAGTTATGTGTTGCAGTTCCCGAAACCGTTAATGGGCCAATCGGCGCGCAAGCATGGTGGGCTGATCATCCACATATTGGTAGCAGTGTTCACATTTATCGGACTCGCGATCGTCTGTGACGAGTACTTCGTGTCTAGCCTTGATAGGATCTGTGAAGGTATTATTTAGTTAAAATACTATAGCAAAATTTACCTACACCATACTCATTTGAAATGAGCGTGAAAGCAATGCAGACGCCTACGCCCAAAACAGGCTTTAAGTCTGAGCCATATCACAAAATGGACAAACATCGTTCGATTATAACCTCCTATTTTTGTAGTAGTTCCTGGATTTTAATTCAAATTATTTTCTGGCATCTTCTATATTGTGCCACGATAATTCTAACCTAACCCTTATTAAAATTTCTTTCCATATAGAGTTACAGCTGGCGCCTGATGTAGCGGGTGCTACGTTCATGGCTGCCGGCAGCTCAGCCCCGGAGCTGGCCACTGTCGTCATTGGCGTCTTCTGTGCACAAGATGATATTGGTAAGGACTAAGTTCATTTCATCTTATTTTTCAAACCTTTTTTTATTTCACAAAGTAGTTGGACTTTTTGATAAATTTACTATTATAGCAGGACTACAGAAACAGCACCAAAAGTTTTAAGATAAATGAATATTTAATTACCCTGCCAATAAATGTCGTGTAACATATTAGGGGTTAAAGTATGTAATTGCCGTTTTGTTGTTATAAGTTCATTGAATTGACATAGAATCTTCATGGTTTGAGGTTTTTGAAAGAACCTTTTTTCACATTGTTTCTATGATGTTCTTTTTTTAAAAAAATGTGTAACATTTGAATATCGACTTTCAATTGTATTTGTTAACTTAGACAAGAAAAATGGATACTGTGAAAATTCGAGTGATTTTTGAATACGAGTTCTGACTCGGAAGAAACGCGGCAGCAACAGCCCGCAATATCATTGTTGTGTTTGGAGAGAGAGTCTGCTAATGAACGCACATTGCGATTTTTATTTAAACGCTTTCGTAATAGAAACTTCGAGCTGAAATTAGCGGCATGATTTAAGGTTACCTTAACCAAGATATTGACTCATTTGCGTCAAATCAATAAAATAAAAAAATACGAATGGGTGCCTCAAGATTTGACTGATCTGCAGAAAGAAACGCGTGTTGAAAGTTGTGTTGCCTTGTTGAATCGGTACAGAAATGAAGGAATATTGGATCGAATTGTGACATGTGATGAAAAGTGGATTCTTTATGATAACCGTAAAAGAAAAATGTAATAGCTGACCCCAGGTCAAACGCCACGACAGTGTCCTAAAGCAAAACTTACCAATAAAAAGGTAATGGTAACTATTTGGTTGTCTCAGCATGGTGTTATTCACTATAGTTTTCTCCGATCTGGTCAAGCAATAACGGCAGATGTCTATTGTGCCGATCTCCAAACAATGTTGGCAAAACAAGCAGTAAAACAGCCCCGACTCATGAATTGATCTTCACCGTTATTGCTCCATGACAATGCGAGACCTCATACAGCACGATAAACCGTTTTGACCCTTCAGGAATTGCAGTTAGATACCATTCGTCATCTTCCGTATTCGCTAGACCTTGCTCCAATGGACCACCATTTTTTTCATGATTTGGACATTTATTTATGCGACAAGAAGATTTCTTCCCAGGAGGCAGTACAAAATGCTTATCACATCACACAGTTTGTGCAGTCCTCTGAGAGCCTCTGAGTTCTATCGCAAAGACATAAATAACCTTTCTATTAGATGGCAGCAATGTATAGATAATAATAGATAGTAATTTTAATTATTTTGATTAAATAAATTTGTTAAAAATTGAAAAATAAACAATTTTGATTTTCAGTACAAATCGGCAATTTCATGCTTTAACTTCTATTATATACAAAAACTATCAAATTAAGAACCTCTTTCTTTAGAACATTAATTGTCTCTGGAAAATGAGGTAGCACCCAACAAATAATGAATGAAAGTAGTTAGTATAGTTATCTATTTAGAATTCACTTGGATTTTATACATAATGTTATGTTTGTCAGGTGTGTCTGGTGTGATTGGTTCGGCTGTGTTCAACATAATGTTCGTGATCAGCGTGTGCGCACTGTGCGCCGGCACCGTGTCGCACCTCAACTGGTGGCCTCTGTGCCGCGACTGCTTCTTCTATGCACTCTCCATACTCGTTATGCTCTGCACTATCGCCAACGGATTCGTCTCCTGGTATTACTTAAAACTATTCTTAATACCATTACCGCGTTATGGTAAGTGGAAGATAGCTACAGTACGCTTTTAAAGTACCGGACGGCATTTTTAACTTAACGATTATAAGAGATGGAGTTCTAAGTGAAAAGGAGCGCGATAAGAAAAGGTGTACTAATTATTTCTATCGAATAGAACTCGCATACTAATAGTGAGAGATGAGCATCTAACAGGCTGAGGTTATTGCCAAAAACAGGTCAGATTGTCAAATTGAATTAAAAACGTGAAAACGCATCATGTTTTGGGCAATTCGATTGGGGAAATTCAAGTTTTTTAATACCTACACAAGTTGATGTGAGGTTAAGCAAAATATTTTTAAAAATAGGATGCAGAAAGTCGAAATGGCACTCGCCAACAGTCTTTTTCTTTTGCCACAGTTCCAACCTTACCTATTGGTGTTATTTGATTGATAGGCCTGAAGCACTGTTCATGCTGATCATGTATGGAGTATACTGCGTAGCATTGCGGTTCAACACAGCTTTGGAGCGTTGGGCGATGACATTACCTCTACCATTCAAGCTGCCCACCAGAGAGGAGCAGGCCGCACTCGTAACTTACAAGTCAGTGTTTATTAGATAATCACGACGTATTTAAAAAAAAATATCCCAGCGTCTATTTGTTGAACATAATAATCTCAAAAACTACCATAGGAATTTCCATGTGGTTTTAATTTAGTTATATTGTTGAAGGAGTGCGGGAGGCGCACCGCCAGCTACGGCGCCTGGTGTGGAAGGCCAGTATACACAGATGGAGGGACAGACTAAAGAGACGCCTCTACAAAATGCAAGTGAGTGAACGAATAAATTGATTAATGCTATGAACAGTCTAAGTAGGGATTCGCTTAAGAAGGAAAAGTTATAGTCTTAAAGGTTAAGGGTTAAAAGGTTCTTAAAGGTTAAAAGGTTATAGCTTTAAGGTAAAACGTTACAATTCCTTCTCTTGTGCTAATCGCGATTATTTCTGCCTTTTATTAATAAAATAATTTAATATTAAATGCTTAAACAATTCACTAGCCATGGTAGACAGGACTCGAACCAACTGCTCTGATCAATAAGCTACCAGAGCGACAGGACTAGCGAATTTTAAAGAACTTATTTTATTTTCGCTACTAGTGAGTTTTGACCAATATTTAGACAATCCACGACATCACGAATCAACAATATTCGATTCGGGTTTGTAATTTTTATTAAAGATATAACTTTTTGAATGCAAAATCGATCAAATATAGTAATTAAATAATGTTCTGTTATCAGCATACAATCCAGACGGCGCGTACGATAACGCGGCGTATAATGCGGAACAACAAGTGCCCGTTTGGGACCCCTCGCATGCATGGGACCCAGACGCAGCATGGAGTGATAACACGGTGAACACCTTACTATTACCGGAACGCACATTTAAATTGTAACGTGATTTTTAAAACACCACATTGAATACCCGATGCGCATAGACTTTGTGGTCTTGTCGCAATCGTTGTCGCATTTTAAAAGTGTGTCCTTCTCTTTACCATACGAGAAACATATCCTTCAAATTTTTTGTTGTCTTGTTCTATTTCCTTGTTAACATTTTTTAGTAAAATAAGTTCTACACTGTTTTGTAATATCAAGTTGCAAAAAAGAAACTTTTTACAAAACAAATTGGCATATACTTTGGCAACTCAATAGGTGATTTTAGGTGTCATATATAATCAATAAAAATTTATATATGTTCTGCAGCAATCACAAGCAACACCAGCTAGTGCACAGTCCTGGCAGGACAACCAGGGTTGGGGTCAACAACAACAACAACAACCACAACAACAAACGACAGAACAAAACTCGGCTCAGACACCGACACAGAAGCCCCAACAACAACAGCAACCGCCACAGGTAACCATTATACTGTGATACATAATTCATTAATATCTCTACATACACAACTACACGTCATACTGGTACTGATATGATATTTTAACGTTATTTGTGGAGAAACCATTTGATATTTAAGTATTTAATATTAAAATTTCCGTTATTCAATCTTATGATTCTAATTTTCAGCCAGCGGCGCCAACTTATTACAAAGCTAAAGAATACAATCCAGAAACTGCCGTGGATCCCCTTGTTAAGCCTATAGGAGCCAGTAAGTAGATAACCATTTGTTTTGAAGTCGTTTAAGATAAAACACGATGGTATTTTTGTAGACTACACTGACCTTGAAATAAAGTAATCTTAAAATATCCATAACGAAAATCTCTATCTATCCGGGTATTCTCAATTAGGTACTTATGTTTCTGATAGATTTAAGGCTGAGCGATTTATAAAATGTATGAGTATAATAAAGTAAAAATACAAACGGTGTTTTCCAGCCTTTCCAGTATTTAAGGAGCAATCTTTCACTATTTAGAAACTTATATATCGATACATCATATTCAGACTGTATTGAATGCCATTAGAAAAGTCAATAATTTTCTGTTACTCGCTGACCTTCAATTAATTATTTATAACTTACAGTTTAAGAACAAAAAAATCGTAACGGCTTAGCAATCTACTTGGTTGCCTTTACCTACAGACAACATTGATTATGTCTTGTATAATTGAGCACTTCAACACAATTTTCGAATGTACGTCATTGTTTCGGTGATCTTAAGTTAGGGACTTAGTATCGAGATGGAGCAGCAAGAAATTGTTTGTTTATCGAAATCCAACGGAAATTAATAATTTATTTTAATGTGATCGCGTCGCTTAGACCACCTGCAGCTGGCATGCTGGTACGTGGCGTATCCGATTCATTGGTCGTGCCGCCACACCATGCCCGACTGCCGCGGCCGCTGGTATCCTATCACCTTCATCGTCTCCATGCTCTGGATTTCATTCTACTCCTACTTCATGGTCTGGATGATTACCATCATCGGTATGTTTACATATTACGATATTCAATTATATATAAATACAAAAATTTCTTTCCACTTCTACCCCTGCCTGCATATTTGCGTACTAGTCTACTGAGGAAAATATTAAGTAAAATTGGTAAAATTTCAAACAAATAGTATAAGTTAACAGTAATGGCTCCAGAGCAAGTGCGGTTGACGGTTTCTAGAGGGTTTTGGCATTATTACCATGGTCTATCAGTTGGCAAGGAATTCGCTTCACTTGATCGATCTATTATTAGTATTTGAGTTATTGCCAAACTTATTGTATCCACGACCCAGTGAAAGGTCGCTTACAATGTACGTAAGAGCTCAACGTATTTCTATTAAGTTTGAAACATCTTGTACGCATAGACATTATATAAAGGTTCTATTTAGAAGATGTGTATAAAGATAATAGTGTCGATGATATCGCAGTTACAAGCTTAACCTAATAACCGTAATCTTTACCAGGTTACACGCTGGGGATACCTGATACGGTAATGGGGCTAACATTCGTGGCGGCTGGCGTATCGGTACCCGATGCCCTCTCCTCACTAGCTGTCATCAAGGAAGGGTGAGTCGTCATTATAATCATCAGCCTTTTTACGTTTCCACTGACACGAGCTCAGGCCTTCCTTATGAATGGTTAAGGAGGATGGGCCATGACCCTCCACGCTGGCCTAATGCGGATTGAAGGGTATTACGACTGCAAATGCAGCCGGGACCAACGGCTTAACGTGCCTTCCGAAGCACGGAGTAGCTCAAGATAATAATTTTTTGGTCACCCATCCCACGACCGACTCTTGCGAAAGTTGCTTAACGACAACGATCGCGGGCCGCGGCGCTTATCCACTAAGTCAACGAGCTACAAGGGTGAGTGCTAACAAGATAAAGGCTAACTATCATGCACGACACGTAAGTTGAACCAAGTTAAGGTTTTCCTTTGCAATTATGGTCATGGAGTATGGACTGCGTTGCTATGGTTACACTATTGTTATGGCTACCTCTGCATGTGGATTGAGACCCGAAAATGTTCTATTACGCATAGTTTAACTTGCCTAACTCGATCTGTATTTAATTATGCGATACAAGCATACGAGTAATGAGTAGGTGATCACAAAATTTAACGTAAACATTTATCATTTACATTTAACATTTATAATTTAAGAAATTTTACACGACTCATAAAACTACCATGTCGAGTACCCTGTGCTTTTTCTTGCAGATCTCCCAGTGAGGTCATAATATCTAACCTAACTTGAAAACTAATTTTAGGATAATAAAAACGTACAAAATACTTATCTCGAAATCTTCAAGGAATAAAATATATTTATTTTATTTATTTATTCAATTTTCATTGCATAATTTATGTATTAGGTACGGTGACATGGCGGTTTCCAACGCGGTCGGTTCGAACGTGTTCGATATCCTGGTATGTTTGGGGCTACCGTGGTTCATACAGACAGCTATCATCCATCCTGGTAGCCACGTAAACGTCATCAGTAAAGGTAACTGACAAATCATGTTTGAAAGCTTTCAATACGTTTTGTTTTCGAATAATAACCAAAGCATAGAAACCATGATAAAAGTAAGAGTCGAAAACAGCCATCTGTCTCATAATAACGTAATTGAATTTGTCTATACGAGTATAAGATAATGAATCCACATTTAATTCTAATTTATTAAGTTTGTCCAAGTTGATTATCAAACTGGTTGCAAATTCGTATTCATTTACAGCTTTTACACTACCATTTAATTCATTTCATTTAATTAAAAGGTCGTTGCCTGGAAGCTGAAATCGCTGGCTAGCGATATGGCTGCCTTTTGTACATTTATTTTATCTAATGATTTATGTTTATCTATGTAATTTTAATATGGTTTGAGCAATAAAGAGTCTTTATTATTATTAATTACTGACAGCTTTACTTTGTAGCATCATAGTGACATTATTACTTATACGGATATTGGTATATTTCTGAGAAAAATACAATTAATATAGTAAATTCAAAGAAAACTCGAAACAATATTTGTGATATTAAAACCTGAGAGTTATAGAATGTCTGTGAAAATAAACCTGTGTAATAGTGGGCTGCAAGTCTCAAACAGGTAGAAAAGAAAATGTTCAAGAAACAAAATGTTAAATGTTAAACTTTCATCGGTGAGTTATAATTCTTTTCGACTTAACTGAAATCAGAAAATTACCTTAAACTTATTATTGTACTAACAGTACGTGTAAGTAGTCTTCATATCCAGTTATCTGATATTTTTTGCATTATAAATGCATTATAAATAATACTAAGATTATTTTCTACTTGGTGTCCCTAATCCTTATCATTATAGTAGTAGAATATAATAAAATTGTTTAAGCGATACAGAAATGCTTGAAAAGAAAAAAATGTCAGCCCTGTTAGGTCCTGGGTAGCTCAGTGGTTAAAGCAGTCACTCGGATTGCAATAGGTCGTGGGTTCGAATCTCATTTCAGAGTACCAGAGACAAAGTGGATTATAAAGCATTTTTCATCAGAAATTTTGACATTTTCAAAATCATATCATCGTATCTTATTTATATCAATAAAATGTCAACAAGGAACGACATTAAGGTAAAAATAGGAAATCTATGGGTTTTCAAAAACTTGTGACAACCTCCATAAATTGAGAAGGTTGGTGTTATATATCTCTTTCTAACGCATTAACACTGCTCATAAGGAAAAAAAGGCAAATTCTTGTCTTCGCTTACTTCTTTAGCGTGGTTTCAATGTTTAAGTTATTGTTCTAAACGTTTTGTAGAGTTGAATTCGTCCTTTGATTTAGAACGTTACATTAAATTCACAGTATACAGTCGATTCATATATCTTTATAGTTTATTTTTACGCAATGTCCCTGGAATGTAGTAGTCTCCTGCCGGATGTTCCATCATATAATATGCTGCGTATTGGACACGTTACCTCAATACAATTATGATATATAATGGCAATTCATAACGTCAAACTATTATCTCAATTGCTGTAACACATGCCTTACTAACGAGCCCACCACACCGGCTCAGTGAGGATAAATGGGTATTAATGCCTGCAGATGCAACCACTACTCAAATAGAAGATTCTATGCTATGTATATTTTTTCCCAATAACCATTGTCTTTACAGGCTTAGTCTACTCAACACTGTCGTTGTTTTCGACGGTGATATTCCTAGTGGTAGCGACACACGCTAACGGCTGGAAGCTAGATCGCAAGTACGGCGCCGTCCTGATGGTATGGTACGTGCTATTCATCACGTTCGCGAGCCTCTACGAACTGAACGTTTTCGGCATGTACAATCCACCGGACTGTATCTCCACTTATTAATCTGTATCGTGTATGATTTACTTTATTTAGATAATCAGTTCAGCCTCTAGTTACATGGTGGACTTTCTATTTATCTGAATTTGAAGTAGCCTTAAGCTCGATTTTCATTTGGTCAATTGCAGTAGTGACTTGGCGAGTGATCCTGCAAGTTGTTTCTTTTAGTTAGAACTTCTAAGAGCTTCAGAAAGCAAACTTACGATCTTTGGCTAACGAGCGCACGAGCATATGACGAGATTTCATCGCCACCGTTCGTTTCCAATTAGGACAATGCATAATGTAATCTTTGATGTTTATAGATAAATGAGAAACGTTAAATTAAATTCCCGTATAAGTAAGATTATAATCTAGTGGGTTTGTGACAGAGGAAATGGTTTTAAATAGTCCTTGTATTTGAAGTCTATTATATTTGAACATTTAAGTTAGTAAAGAGTAAGTTTTCAAATGAATAGGAAGTCGGCCGCTCAGAGGTAGCTTGACCATAAAAGACAAGATGCTTGAAAATGTGAATTGTTCACGTTAAAAGCAAGAAGTTCTTCCCCGCTATGAATCGTTTATAACCGATAGCTGTATTATTATGACTTTGCACTGATGAGACACTGACAAAAATATTTGTATTTGTAAAACTTCCATCATTGCAAAGTCACGTTTCCATAATGTATCCCGTACCTATAAACACTTATAGTGAAACGTTTATTTTTACAAATCGAATATTTAACAAATTTTTATTTTGTAAATATATCATCAGTCTTGCTTGATGGTTTCTTGCTGAGTTTTCGATGTCGAAAGTATCTTATGTCCCATTACAATATAGAGGTATAAAAAATAACTACTAAAAAGTACATAGCGAAACTAAGTCATCAAAGTGATATTCCATAGTCAACTAAAATAAGTATTTTTTGAAAACGATCCGTATTTTTTTTCCCGTAGCGCACTAAATGTTCTTAAGTAGTTAGATTATTTTAATATCTTATATTTGTATATATTAAATTTTACTAGCTAATTGAACTCTACTAATGAAGATGTAATAAATATATAAAGTGGTGCCAATTCTGTTGTATCACTTTCTAAACGAAACTAAAAAATCTTAATTTAATTTAGGTTTATTTTAATGTTATTCCTTGTTTCAAATTGCATACTTGCAACTCGAGTGAGATTTCTTTTAGTAATTGAAAACTTTAGCGGAATCAGTTACAAAATATGACTTAAGTAGATACATACATATACCAATACCTTTTTGTATTAATATATTAAAAAAAATAAGAAACATATATTTAACTCGTCTCACTTGTTTTCTTTTAAAACGGACTTCTAACATAAGAAAATAATATTAAAGTTCAACACGAACACATTCTCTCTTAAGCTGCGTATTGTAAAAGACAATAGAAGAGAAACGTATTTATAATTGTAAGTAGGATTTTATAATAGATCATTGATTTCAACAATACTTTAACGTGGCTTAATTTAAACAAATATTCGATTTTATATTACTTAATTCGTTATGATTTAGCTTTTTTTTATGCAATTCTCTATATATGAACAAAACCGTCTTAGGAAAAAAGGTGTTTGTTTCTTTATACGAGACTTTTGACACTATATCCACTAGAGGTTAGGGTTGGGTCCACCCTTAATTATAAAGCTCACTAAAACTATATATCTCTTCAACAAGTTACTACGTAAATCGAATGCATAGTATTAGGCAAATTTATTGAAAACAACAAAAAAATATCTGTTAGTCGGATCTCCTTCTGGCTTGTAGTAATTTGTCTGCCATGACACTTATCTGTATTAGTTAGCTATAAAAAGTGTATCTTTGTTAAATTATAGTTTATCCACAAACTTTTCACCATGCTTTAAAAAAAAACTTCAATTTTAATATTAATAATCATAAAAAAGCTTGGACATTGGACCTTTGCTATGCAACAATGAATGCAAACTACTATTGTTCGACGTTGGATTAAGTATAGCCTTTGTTTAAAGTTTTGGTGTGTAAATGTAATAAATAATTTGTACTGCATGTCTTACTATTGTACAATCCTTAGAACAATGTATATAATAATTTACAGTGCCATTTAATATATATGGTTCAATGTCTGAACTTGTTTATATTGTATAAATAATGTACCCATAGGTATTTTACTCGTAAAATATAGTTATTTTCATAATTGTTTTACTGCGTCTGTGTTAATATTCAACGAACATCTTTGTTTGCAAAAAAAATATAAATGGATATTTAATGATAGATATTTTAATACATATGAAATCATTCCCTTGAGTTCTGTATTATATAAAATATATTTCAAAAATTTAAAGTAAAAATATATTTGAAAAATAAGTATTGTACCTACATTTAAATGAGAAAAATAATATTGCTAAAGCTTCAGTTACTATTTTTGTTAGTCGACCAAATGATATTTTAGCTATAATTTATTAGTTTGGCTAGTATTATTTTACTTATAATTGATATAAGTACTTATTAACAGCTTTAATATTAGTAGAGTTATAGTTTTAGATAGTTAACATCGAGATTTATATGGTATTGATTTTATTGTAAACCATTTTGTAGGAGATGCGGGCCAGTTACGCAAAATATGACATAATTATTTTTTGTCATTTCCAAAGCTATTAACATTAATTATATTATTATGGCTTTAAACTAATTGTCTCTTAACTTGCGTTAGTTCGTCAAATCATATAATAATAGTTAAATGTTTGAAGGCACCTTGCCATTGTCCAAGATAATATTTAAAGTAATGGGGATTGTTTTTTTTTATATTTTGTAAAAAAACAAATAAACAATTTAGATTGGCCTATGACTATATGTATTGTATATGTTTACACAAAATACATTAGAGGCAATAACAAGCTTTTAGTTTTGAAGTTGAATACCGAAAGTTTAATAATTCCTATAACTACGTTAAAGGTCGAAATCGTTCATTGAGCAAAAAATAGTTCACAACGCGTTGTGGCAATCGCAGAATAATCACCTAGCTAAATTCGTGTTATGGCTTTAATGGAAACGCTCACGAAGCGTTGTAGCAATCGCACCACATAGCGACATCCGTGTCGTGGCTGACATGCTATTCGACCTCAACGCGTTGCGGCAATGAACAAAGCCACGATGCGTTACTATTAGTGATGTTCCGGATATCCGTAACCGTATCCGTATCAGCGGATATACATTTTTAACGATCCGGCACATCACTGGTTCCTATCATTAATTGGTTTAACTAGCTGTCTCTTTTTACAATAGCGATTCGCTTGTGACACTTCGCCGGGCGCTACCGCGGCTATTCGCTCGTTCGGCTCATGCGTTGTTTGTCATACTGTATCCTAATCTTAACAAATATGGTTCAATACGCTTCAAGATCTCCCGCCGTAGATTTACGAACCGATGGCGTAGCTCTCAACTTTCACAAGTGCTTATAACAGCTTAAACTGAGTAAATAATTTTGATTTTGATTCATGGTTTTTCTTCATTACCACAACGCGTTGCGGTCGAATGACAGCCATGACACGGATTTCACTATATGGTTATTCTTTGAATGCCATTACACGTCGTGAGCGTTTCCATAAGAGTCATATTTTACTGTAACCACAACGCTTTGTGAACTCTTTTTTCGCTCAATGAGCGATTTCGATCTTTGAGTGTAACATGTTACATATTAGAGGTACATTTAGTCGGGGGCGTTTGTATCCATTTACGCAGGGTTAGATGTATCTAGGGTTGCCAATATTTCTTTAGCTAAAATAACACTTAAAATCAAGCTATTAAAGTATTTAGATTATACGCCAAAATACTATATAGTGTTGAATATATTTTGGCTTACTATATATTTCTCCAACAGTTATTACCCTAGGCCAAAATAATACTATGTATTTAGTATCGGTTTGCAACTCTAGACGCATTACACCCAAGTATTGTTCTTAGCGAAATATACTTTATAAAATTCAATTAAATCAACAAAAGATTCCTGATTTCTGTAATTACTATAAGAAATTTGTAACAAATTTTATAAGTACTTTCATTTTTTTTTCTATAGAGAAAATTATAAAATTCACCTTTGGGCTTAAAAATCTCCCAATAATGTATTATATAGTAAACTAAACTATTTAGTACTTATATAACTTTCGATATTTTACAAAGTATCGTTACTCATGTGCCGTCCGCACATGCATTAAACGTAAAGTCTATACTCAAAAAGTGACATGAAAAAATTATCCAAAATGAACTCTAATGATACGTAACAAGTAAGTTAAAGTACTATATAAAAAAATAAATAAATTCAATATTATGGTTCTTAACACAATTCTTTCGCAAAATGAGAATGACCCATGGCTCTATACATAAAACACAATTTCACCGCCCAAAACACTTACTACAAGGCTCATATTATATCGTTAGATGTTTTACAGAGAGCACATTTCTAACTAATACACTACCAGATGTTTTAGCTGCTCAAATGAAGGCACCGCACGCGATTTATCATTTATAACACACGACTTTTTACGAAATACAAACATTTAAATTCTTCTAAATTAAATCTTCAATGATTTAATTTAATATTTTTTTCGCTTTAAAATATATATATATTGAACATTTATATCCGTTTTCACTAACCTAGAACAAGGCATAGCTTAACTAGAATATGCCTAATCTTGCGAAACGCTTAAACAAATTAGTTTCTCTCTTAGTTTCAAATTAGT
Source organism: Diatraea saccharalis (assembly GCA_918026875.4). Classification (NCBI taxonomy): domain Eukaryota; kingdom Metazoa; phylum Arthropoda; class Insecta; order Lepidoptera; family Crambidae; genus Diatraea; species Diatraea saccharalis. The sequence continues at coordinate 7,973,686 of OU893338.1, forward strand.
TTCGTTTTCTTTTTTATCCCTTGACACATTATGATAATGACTATTGATAATGACTAGCTCAAGGCAACGCATAACGCATATCATGACTTAAATATTGCATAGGTGCCGTTAGAAGGTTCCTAGCATTTTCATCTTAGGCGATTCCTAAATATTTAGGCGACAGATTTAAGCGACTCCTAAGTTTAGTGAAAACTGTCATTAAAGTTACATTTCCTAAATAACTATAAACCGCTGAAAAGTCATTATTATAATTACATGCTTAAATGTTATTTAATTTTTTATATGTTGATTGTCGGTGAATTTAAAAGTCTTTTGTTTCTTTTTTTTCAAAGGTGAATCATCAGTACATTAAATTAAATAAAAAACAATGATAAGAAACAGAGAACCAATTATAGATACACATATAGTTTCATAATTATCATAACGTACTGCTGTGTATAATTTGAACTAACTTTAGAATATTCTCTAGCTAGGGACAGATTGCTGCCAATCAATGACAAATTACTTACTCTTGCATATTTAGAACATTGAAAAAATTACGCACAACTAGGTATCCTGTTTACATTGATCACATTATCTTTATGATGTAAATTTGTTTCAAAAATTTTAAATCTAAAGGAAATAAACTTATTTCATAACCAAATATGACTTGGCCAGCTTTTTAATAATACTTACGTTTCTTGTAAAAAAAATCGTTTGAATAATCTTTGAAGATATTTAAATACAACGACCCAATAAAAATGTACCTATTATGATCTAATAGTTACTAACTTCCATAAAGGCCTACATATATCACGAAAATCTGACACTTTAGAATACTTTATCTATTTTATTTAGGATGGAATTTCAGTATTGTGTTAGGGATAGTGTTCCATATTTAGTTACTTTCTTCTATTGTATAAACCTTGTTAACGCTTATTCTTGTGTTATAACATAGATAAATGTGAGCACAGCTTAGATATTTTATCAATTCTAATATCTCCTGACATATTAGCATAGCTATATTGAATATCCTTATCTTATGAATATTTGTAAATTAGATGGGTACAATTTCAATTTCTTATATTATTTTTATATACCACATAATTTAGATTTACGCTAGTGAATTCCTCGTTTTGTATATAACCGTCCACCAAAGAGACCCATCAGTAAATCTTTAGATATAACATGTCTATAAAGACCCACTAACTGGTGGAGCTTACGTAACTGTTCTATTTGTCTTATAGTATTGAGAAGGTACATGGTGGGTCCTGAAATGAATAGGTCGTATTAATATTAAAACATTTATATTAAGTTTCTTTTACATACAAAGCAGTAACATCGACATTATGACGAATTACAACAGATAGAACTATAAGAAATACTACAGAGTAGCTTTCCGTTGTAGTTGCTTTACATAGAAATATAGGTATACAATAAATATATATTTCCTATTCAGTTAGCGTTATTATATAGGGTATATTATCAAAAGGAATAAATAGAACGAAAAGAAAACTCTTTGAACAATAAAAAATATTATGAGTGGTTGCACCAACTTACTTTAACGATAAAAAACATGGTAACGTATCGGTTATGCAAACAATAATGAGTTATCATTTGGATTGGCTACGTAGTGACTTTAACTTTAAACTATAATTGCCTAAGTTTCGCTGATTAAAGTAATTGATTAACTATGCCAAGAAAGAGGTGCAACCAAATAATTAAATAATATCAACAACGCATTCCACAGTCAAGCATCACAGAAATTGACAAATTTGACATAAACCTTAACTTAAACTGCAATTATGGTGCAACCGAGACTTAGAAAAAAAAATTGAATCTTAATAGGTACTTGTTTTAAAGTGGAATGATAATAGAAAATTTTCGAATTTAATCGTTTTATATGCCCGGAATATTAATTGAATTAATCACTAAAGTTTAGTTTAGTGACTAAACCATTAACACTATTATGATACAGTTTTCCAACTGACTATCTCTATAAGTTAGTCAACAAAACATGGAATTAAACGGTATTACCAAATTTCTTCATTCAATTTTAACTCTTTCATGAATTACGCGTAAAACTCATGATTGATAGGGTTTTGAAATTTGACACTAACCCGACGTATTATTGTCATTTGTACCTACATATGTGAGTACTTGTAAAGAAAGTTTTAATCATGGACCTGTCATCTAATATTTGATGCTGACTATACTATTATCGCTACTTTTCAAAACTATAATCGCTAGATAATAGAATAAAAGAGAAAATCACAAACAGTCTTGTTTAATTTTTAGTGGTAATCATAATTGATTCAATCGTTCTCGTTAGCGTAAACGTTTTAATAAATTTAAAGTTATTAGGGAAAAATTAATTCCTTATACACCGATACAAGTTCTTCCTTGACATCATAAAACGAACGTCTTATACATAATACCGTTTGTCTCTGTATTTGAATCCCTACCTCATATGTTTTATACACTTCCAAGTAGCAATTATTAATTTTTTTACTCTTAAAAAATATGTACCCAATTTATTCTGTGATCCGTTTAACGTATTGTATTGATTGTCTATACTTAAGTTTAGTCCAGATACTATATAAATATATATTTACTAGATATAAGAACGTTATTTTATTATTATTATTTTTTTAAATATGGTCACTCCTTAATATAAAAGTATATATGTACAGTACATACAGCAGCGTATAGAGTTAGAATTTAAGAATAGGGTTTTTTTTAGATAAACCCATTGAAGAAACAGCGCTTTGGATAACCCGATACGCTGTTGAATGTATTAAAAAGATGGAAAAATATATGAAAAAAGGTCGTAATTGATATAGTCTACATAAGCTAAGTACTTACCTGCTTAGGTTCAGTTACTAGGCTATTTAATAGAAACGATTCCAATGGTCGCTTGAAATAAAGTAAATTAAATATTAAAACATAACCATTCATGTACGCATGCTCTTATATTATTTAAATTTAAAATGTGGAAACCAATTCTTTAAAATTTTGACACATTACAAAACGCGGCTTATGCTTAATTTTATAAAGTTACCAACCGTCCGGGTTTCATCGGCTTTGTCTTAGTTTGCAGGGCATCAGGGGAATATCAGATATACGACCGATATACTATGTCTAGTGGGCTAATTGTCTAATCTAGCGCAATCCCTTTCAAAAGTATAACGATTGCGGTAGCGATTCATGACAATTTGTAACGTTTAAAGTCACAATCCATTCGAAACGATTGATGATTTGGATAATCAAATTACATGAAGTAATATTTTTGTGTAACGATTGCCTTCGGTAATTTAAATTAACGTCAAATTAGACCCATGGTGTTGCCCTTGTAAAAACTCTTTTCATAATTTTTCGTTCTATTTTACAGATAGCTAGCATTCTTATATAATGCCTCTGATAAGTAGGTATGTAATTGTAAGAGCTCAGTCACCTATAAGTCACTTTTTGTAATTAGACAACATAGTTTCACAAAAACTTCTAAATGTAGTAGTTTTCAAAAATGTGATATAAAGAACGACATTTTTTTAAATGTAGTCTATTCAATTATAAAGTGTCAATTCAATGTTTAATTCAATAAATTACCTAAGTAGTAGACAATGTAACATTAGTTATAAGTTATACGAAACCAAAACGATTGATGTAAAACCGAACAAGGAATATAGATTTATTATATTTGAAACATATTTAGTACCTCTGATATATGGATAATACAGACATTAGTCACGAAGGTTAATCGCAGACATTTTTGAACACTTGATCAAACAACTTGCAGATAATTTGACATTCTAAAGCTATTTCCTAAGTTCCCTTAACAGTAAGGGGCAGTTAACATTGCCTGTTAGTCAGTTTAATCATACGTATTTGTTAGACATATGAAAGAATTCTGAATGATATAGCAGCCCCTCAAATATTTAACTCAATAGAAACAAAATTTCGAACTACAAGTGAAATTCCCAAAACTATTAATTTGCAAAAAAAGATTTAAAAAACAGGCTACATACCAAAACTGTTACAACCTCTTTCTAAAGATTTAAGCACAAAATATGCACTAATGTATCATGATCACTAAAATATCATGATCTTAATTTCACATTTAATGCAAATTGAAATAAAGTCAAATGTTTAGAAATATGACTGTCTTTTACTTTCGGTGTATACTGATATGGATAGCAAAGGTTTTCTTAAAGAAATATTAATTTAGTAAATAACATGCAAAGTTAATGATTAATATAAAACTAGGTCAGGCACAAATTTGATAAATCTTTCTGCCCAGGTGATAATTTGTAAAATGCGCGGGATCGTTGTATCATGAGCCTATTCAACTATATATTATGCAATTTTCAAAAGAAAATAATATTTCGAACACCTAAAATGTGCATCTAAAACTACTTGCAAAGTGCATAAATTTGGCATATTTTGATTTGTTTAGTGCATAAATTTGATTTGTTTGGTTAATACTTATGATCTTGTTTAAATATAGCCTCTTACAAATGATTGTCTGAGTGGAAAAATGTCACTTAAATCTTAGCTGGCTCACTCATCATAAGAACCAATTCCAAAAATCATTGTATACATAGAATCATTGTGGAAAATGTAGCTAGCTTATTAAAAGCGTTTTAGTTTTTTCCCGGTGTTTTTATTTCTTCCATTTCAATTAGAACGAAGTTTGTAGATCAGTCTACTTTGAAAAATTGCTTTGGGATAGTAGTCCAGAATTTTACTTAGACATAGCCGTGCTATAAAATACATTTTTTACATAACATTGTGATTTTAAATTATTCAGTTCTGTTTAGACTTCCTATGTTGTCTGTAGATTTAGATAATATGCGAGTATTTTATACTAACAATAAAAAGCTTGATCTGATAGAGTAAATAAATAGTTCTTTGTACCTGTAATCTACGTAGTGGATATTATATCTTTCGATTGTTTCAGGAATATCTAATTAGTGCATGTGTAAAATTGTTTTGGACCTATCTTATTTATGAACGACCATAATGTAAAGGTTATTTATTAAATTTTATACTTGTTGCTAGATACTTCTGAATTATATCTTATGCAGTATTATCCGTGTAACCAGTTTGTTGAAGATCGATGTTTTTCGTATGTTACGATTAGTATTTAGGTGTTCAATCTATACAAGACTCAACCTTGGGTAGAGTCAAACACTATGTGAAAAAAATATATTGTTAATTAATATAAGTTATAAATGATGTTAAATAAAGTGTAAAAATGTCAAGGTATTTGTCATTAAATGTAACCCATTCTTACTTATTTTTTAGTGTTATTTGTTATTAAATGTGCGCAATATATTTTTTTAAAACACCATTGGAGTGAAATAACAGTTATATTTCTTTTCTGATCTACGAGAAAGCAAGTTTGTTGAGAGAGATTAATTGAGATCCATAGACAGTATCACAATGAGAGGTCGCCAAGTAGAGTAGTCATTGTAATGTCTAAGCAATATATTATTTTAATTTATCCATATATTTTGTCTCCTCTTGATGTCACTTTTCACGCCCAATCGTACAAGATCTCAGTTCATCATCGGTCCATTTAATTATCCATTGCTGGAGCACATACCTTTCTTATAAATAAAGTCAAATAGCAAGGATAGGCCACAATATATTTATTTATTATTGAAAAAAACACAAAATACGGACTTAATGTCTAAGGCATTCTCTACCAGTCAACCTTAACAGATGTTGGAGATCAGTTGATTAATAAATTAATATGCGTATTGAATAATTAAATGTATAAGTATAAAATGAGAATGACATTTTACATACTAAAATAGTGCTGGCGGACCAATCTCTTAAATAGCGTTATACTTTTAGTAGTCCTTATGTGAAGTGGCAAAGCATTTCAAAGGTGAACTGCAATAAAGGTAAAGGATTTGTAAGCGAATACAGCAATACGGTATGATGATGAGGAGTTTGGAGAATGAGGTTGCTATTAGAGCGAAGACCACTTTGATTATAGAATCCAGGATATTGAAACCTATATTTCAACTAAACTGGATACTCGGATCGTATGAAACACACACCATAACCACAAAAATATTATATATATATTTTTCAGTAAGGTAACTAAGACCAATGAAAATGGTTGTATCAATGCACACATACAAATGCGCGCGATGAGGCTTCTAAACGGACGGTGATGTCGTGTGAGTGTCGGCTCGTTACGTTCCCTAAAATATGGTTGAGCGAAGCGATGGCTGCCTCATACGTCATGCTCGTGAACGGGTGCTGCTAGTGGAGATATGTCTGCTCTGGATTACTTATTATCTGTGAATTTTTGTAATCTTTTATATAACAAAAAGCGATTTCGTATTATAATGAAGTCAAATTTTAATTAGACAATTCTGTATGAAATAAAACAGGGAGTAAAAGGCAACCCTTGCTGCGTTTCTTGTCGGCTCTTCGCAGTACAAGGTTTACCGTCGTAGATTTGCGAACCGATGGCATAGCTTTCGATATTCACAAGTGCTTGTTACAGCCTAGACTGAATAAACGACATTAATATGAATTAGAATTTGGACGTTGCCGCAGTGCACTCAGTTACCCTTGACGCGTCAAGAAGATTGAATATTTGTGGACAGATAGCCTGCGATCTAATTAAAAATACCGCGAGATTATATTGTGGAATGTATAGGCAAAAAACTGATACCGCTTAAGGCCCGTGGCAAATCCATCAGATATATATATATTTTTTTTTTACTAATTGCATAATAATAAATGTCAAGAGTAAGGGCGCTTGTGCACTACACTGAATTTTCAGGTCCGTCGGTCCGATTTTTTCCGGTCCGGAATGACATGAAAAACTCGGATGAGTAGCTTGTGCACTTGTCCGTTTTTTTCCTGATCGGAGCGGCGCAGTGTAGTGCAGCTCTCTTTGAAGCTATACGTCACTTGCGCTAGGTACGATGAGATTTTTGGAACGTCGGTAATTCCGTTCGAAGACATAAAAAGGTACCTAAATAATGATCTGATCGTATTACATAAACCATAATAAATTATGGCAAGGCGAAAGCATTTTTTTTTTTTACTGCTATCGGATGACTACTATCAGATGTAAAAATTATACCCTTACTTATTTAGGAACAGCATTATTCACATACAATAGCTAAAAATATCTGTGACATTAGAATAAAATTACTGATAATGGTCTAGTACGTGATGTTTAAATATTTGAACGTGCTATTTTTTTTTCGAAGTTTTGTAAAAACAACTTTCAGCGATTACAGAGATAGATCAATCGGTGGCGCCATTTCGTGAACAAATCGAAATTAGTGCCGTGTTAGCGGAGAATTATTATGCTAAATGAACTTTACGAGATCAGTTGACTGTATTATATAGGCATAATTTTTATACGCGTGGTGTAGTTTCTTTGAGCAGAAATATTTTTCCCTTAGAATACTTCTTTTTTAAAATTTATTAATGACACAGACATACATTAAAATTTTTATTAAATGCGAAAAAGACATTGAGTGTCACTTAATTACTTTTGTAAATCTTCTATTTATTCTTTATTATTACTTCTCTTGTCAAATATTTATCTATACTTATCAATTGTCTAAAAAAAATTTGATAATAACAAATTTCTAGGCAAACTTTCATCCCCTATTTTTCGCGATAAAATGCAGCCTATATCCTTTCTTAAAGTTAAGTCTATTTACTATATTAATTTCCATTTAGATGGGTTCAGTTGTTTAGGCGTCTAAGCGTAACAACACTTACTTATCTTACCTTAAGCTATCGATACTTTTAATACGATTCTAAATCTAGCTAAGTATCGATACTAGAACCATACGCTGATCAAATTAGAACTTTACCGAGTTTGCCAAAGAATATGCAGTGATATATATCCAACTATATTGAATCATCATATAAAATATAGCATTTTATAATCAACAATAAATATCGATTATAAGTTTATTGGAAATTAACAATATTGCCGAAATAAATATCGATTCAAATCGATCATTTTTCCCAAGCCTATTCCTTATGAATTTTCCGGATCTCGGACACAGCAGTGCTCAAGCGTAAACACGTTTTTCATTGCCGCCATCACGGAACTGAAAAAACCGGTCCGGAATAGAGAAAAGTAAAATTCCGGACGGTAAAATTCCTGACAGTGCACAAGCGCGCATTACCTACACATGGCCTGACATATCGGACCTGAAAAAATCGGACCGCCGGACATGAAAATTCAGTGTAGTGCACAAGCGCCCTAAGGAGTCTCCAATGACCGGGGCCCCTTCCAGCTGGGGGCCCGTGGCATTTTGCCGACTAGCCACCCTATAATTACGCCACTGGGTATAATCAAAGCTAAGGACAGAGTTAGTGGTCCTCCTAAGTCCCAAGAGTGAATTGACTGTGGGCTTAGAGAAAGTTTCTTTCGTGAGCACGTTAAGATTTTAGTTTAGAAAATTGTACCTTTTAGTATGGAAACCGCCACAGCGCCGCTCTATAAACTTACACTTACCAATCTGATATAATTAATTTTCTCTCATACTCGTATGTATAGTCGAGAGAAGTAATTACTTGAGAACATGTCATAGCTTAAACGAATATTATTACCAATATACGAGAATTTGAATGAACTAAGAACTGTTATTAGCTAACAATAATAGTATTCTAACTATTACCAACTTTTATTTCATACAAATCCTGTTTATTTGCTAAAAATGTGTGCTTGTATGACATTTTCTCAAGTAATTACTTGGCTATACAAAGATACGAAGACGAGAGAGGAAGCTTTTCCTAAGTTATTTATTTATCAACACATAAAAACTATTATATAGTTATTTTATCACTTTAGCGATATTTATAATCACTGCGTCACCATCAAATAAATTATAGGTCACAGTAGCAGCGATAATATTTTAATGGCTTTGATTATTATTAGAGTATATTTGGACCGCTTCAGTTGTGGATGTGAATATTTTGAATAATAAGTGCCAGTAAGTAAAAATGAGAATTAATGAATTTTATTTGTATAGTAATATATAATTTTAACCCTTTTAAAAATATAGATTTTATATAGTAAATCTTTGTCAAAAATCGTCAGTTTATAACTTCACGTTAGTTAATTAACCTACGAATAAGTTTATAAACCGTCGTAGTTTTAGATTAGGTTATAATCATTCTAGTATTTATTATAAACTGACGATGTTTACAGTTTTACACATTATGTATCGGGCATATAGGGGAAGTCCGCGAGACTTGAACCTCTTTTTACTTGAATTATCATATCTTCGTATATATTTGTCGTAGAGACCAGATTATAATTTTAATTCATGTGTAATTTATATAGACTTGTTTTTGCAATACTTTTAAATATTTCAATTCTGTAAATTGCTAAGCCGATTTGAAGTATAAATGGGAAATGGATCAACTCTCCCCACTATGAGGGACATATGATCAAAAGTCTGAGGAAACTCATTATCAGGGGTTTTAGTAATAATCTGTTTATTTTTTTAGTATCATCTTTCTATTAGAGTGTTTTGCGTAGTTTTGCTTTCATATATTTATTATTTGGAATTGATACTTATCGTTATTCTCAAAAATTATAAAAACTATTCCAAATGTTATTTGCCTTCTGTTCACTTGTTTTATTAACATTTATAATATTTAATTGAGTGCAAGTAGTATTATGGCAGAAGAATCATCACCACAGATGGTATAATTAACCACTGATGTCTTCAACAAGAACAGTGGTTCAACTCTCCCGCATACTGATGTATTCGACATAAAATTTTCATTGCAGAAAAGGTATTCAATAACTGTTAAAAAAAAAAACTAACATACTTCAAACTAGAATAATCAGCAAACACGATAAAAATAATACACAATACTTACATCGATAAACACGGCCAGTATCTCAAAACTACTTATTATTTATAATTTATTTTGTAGTGACCAAAACACTTTTCGCAACTTAAAAGCTAAACAAATCAGGCATTTTGTGCAATAGTGACACATACATTATTGGTCTTTCATACATGATTTACGACTATGTTAATGTTTCATTAGCTTGCAATTAACGTTGAATTTTGAGAAGTGGTTCAATTCTCACATCTGGGCAAGTCTCCGGAGTCCCCCTACATATGCAATGATTTTTACGGCAAATAAGCATCATTTCGATAAAATCGCATTGATCTTTGCTGTGTGCGATGAATCTGTACTCTCTACATAATTTACTTAATCTCAAAGGTTACGGTAGCCTCGTAGAAGTGTGTAGGTGCGTTTTTTCGCACCTTGACCTAATCTTTACTTTTATAAACTCATGTTTCGGTGAATTGAATTTATATGTTGGTTATACCATCCAAGAATGAAGAGAGATTCCAATATAGTGTATTTTTACATTCAATTTAATTTTCCACGTACGACTACTTAATTCAATCTCGGTAAGTTCAGATTGTGTTTTGATGTCAGAACAATTACAGATTGTGTTTAGATACGGGAAACGCGCACGAATAAAATTCGTGCGAAAACGCGTCCAAAGTGAGCATACCCTTCATTCGTTCAATTCAGAGGATGCGGCGTCCGCGGCGTCACCGCTGGATAACGGTGTCGGTGTTCTTCATCGCGTACTCGGTACTGCAGGCTGCGTTCACATTGTCTAATGCGTCCGAACCAGCCTCTGATGTAGATCTTCCTGAGAAAATTGAAAAAACCGAAAAGGGTATTCAGTCTACACCAGCAGATCCTAAAGATGAAATCGTGAAAGGTAAATATCACAAATATTGTGTACTTTTAGTTTTACTCTGGTAATAACACTGGTGAAAAAATTTATTGTGTCACACGAAAACTTACATCAAAAATTTTATGTTTCATACGCATCATGTATTCTTGTGACATCAAAATATATGCTTTCGGAAAAAGTATAAAAATTTGCTGGATTTAGAAAAAAAATCGTTTCATGTATGTCATGTTACCATAATATATCAAATTGATTTTGATCTCTATCTACAACGCATTAAGTTTTAAAATCAAATTATGTGTTGTTCACTATACATGTACTTATGATTTTCGTAAATAGCAAATATTTTTTCTTTCTTTTTATTCAAACTACATTTAAATTACAAATGACTGGTGTTTTCTACCCTGCAGGATTATGATTCAAAAAATATCCGTCGGGTAGATGATTGAAAAATATTAAACATTTTTTATTTTTTTGCATAAAAAATTACGGAAATATATTGGATTGAAATGTCATATTATATTATATATTGGATTGAATTGACTATAAAATCACACTAACTTGGAACAAAAAACGTATGTAACATTTTTCTTTTTACCCATGCATTTACCCTATTGTACAAAAATGGGTGAACTGGCATCGGGTTACCCTGTGGTTTTACGAATAATTGTTAACTCCTTATTGTCAATGCGTAAACCTATTGTCAGCAACGCGTAAATAACGAGTAGCGCATGTCGACGCCGACGTCACCAATACTTCGTATGTTCAAAAAAATCGCCCATAGCAAAAAAGATATAAAAGCATATACATATTGATGTTATTTTAAAATTTGATTAAAATATAATTATTTCTAATATTTACTTCAGTTACAAGGAAATATGAAAGCGATGCAATAACTACAGAACCCCGACTAAACCCTGAAGTGAGTTATGAAAAAACTACTGGAATAGAAGAAAATATAGACGATTATACGATGATGAAAGACGACAATTATGTAAGTACCAATAAAATTGAGCGACTTCAGAGTCTGTCAGAATGTTTTGTCATGTCAGAGTCTGTGAAAGTTTCTTTGTTTGGATGTTTGTCCGTCAATCACGACGAACTTACTGAACGGATTGTGATGAAATTTGGTATACAGATATGGTATTAGCTGACTTAGATAATAGGAAAATTTTATCCCACTTCACATTTCCCTGCGGGCGAAGCTGCTGGCGAAAGCAAGTTAATATAAAGACCAGAAAAAAATACAAAAATAAATAACAAACATTAATTCGCCAAACTGTGTACCAGTTTATGGGCAATAAATCCTACGCTCTTTATATATTTTCTTATTATTTACTATATAAGCATAAAATATATATTTATTATTTGTTTAGGGGTAACATACTATACTAATAGACTTACCTATATATACAACATAAAAATTTATTTTAAGTTATTATTTTTTTGAGCATGATAATTCTGGAATCAAAAAGGGTAAGGCCATCCATATTATTTAACACAGTACTCAATTCGTAGCAAACAGTAAATAAATTAGTAATGGTAATACTAAAAATCTTTCAGTTTTAAAATTTACTGTAATATACTTATGAAGATATTAAAATTTTTGATTTGAATATTTATTGAAGTTGATTTTAAAAACAAAAACACATTTGTTATGTTTTTATCCATAACACTCAAATAGTAACCGTTGGCAAACAGTCTTTAAACACTGTATTTTAAATATGTATGAATGTTTTTAGTGTTCCCAAACCCATACGGTTAAATCCTTTTGCTAAGACTCCAGATCTGTCCGTCTGTACACCCTGTGTTTCTTGTAAGCCGTAATATATGGGCTGTTAAAAATCTCACAGATGATGTATTTCTGTGGCCGCTGTAACGACATATACAAAAAGCAAAATATTAAAGATAGACTCTCATAACAATAAAAGGGGTTTTTGCGTTATTGCAGATAATGTTACAAAGTTCCCACCCGTTTTACCTAATACGAGAATATAGTATATATTCTTCGTTACTTTGACGGTTATTTGTCTGCAGGTTGAAGAAAAGAAAGAGTTGGAGAATGAAATCAATTATTTCTCTGGAATGAAATCAGATTATCAGCGAGTTGGTTGTACCCCACCAGCTATTGAACAGGTTATTATTTATAATAAAATAAATTAATTCAGCGTTTTTCAGTACAAGAAACATAACATTAATATAACAACACATAACATTTCTCCAGAACCAGAAATTCAATTAATTTCACTCCAGAAACCACGGCAAACCACGGATGTATTTGTGGGTTCTATGTAGTCAGATATAATTGAACCACACGCTTAAAGTTATGTTAATAATTATTCAAATGCGTCAAAATCTTTTCATACAAGGTATTAAAGGTGATCGTCCACTTGTCAGTACGCACGCACCAGCTGCACCACACGCAACAGATTATATTATAAAGTCCTATGACGTTATCAGCATAATTCCGGCGTCAAATCTGACGTCACGATGGCGTTGCGTGTCGTGCGGCCAGTGCGTGCGTGCTGAGACTGTAGACATGTGACGGGTTCGATGCAAATGAATAAAAGCCGGACTGAGCTTGAGAACTTGATTTAATTAAGGGTAAACAAAATGGTGAGTAATTTATTATATTTGATTGGATATATTTACAGCACGTAGAAATAAATAGATGTAAACACTCTTTACAATAAAAATTGCTATTGATTGAAATTAAGTATTAAGTAAGTTTCTAACTCGAAGAATTTTCACGAACAAATAAAGAGCGAGTTCATAAAAAGCGTATTGGATAACTCAAAATTTCAAATAACGAAAAGTGAATAATAAGAATAAAATGATGTTTAAGATCAAAGACAATAAGATTGCATTTGGAAACCTAGGACGATATAAACGAAATAAACATTCCTTAAAGCATTCTCCAGTTCCTTCGTGCATTTTAATTTAACCTAACAATTCATATGGCACGTATTACCACTAGGTGGTGGTGTTTCAAAAAATACTTACTTGTAATGAACTGTCATTGACAATAGTTGTGAATTGCAGTTCCCGAAACCGCTGATGGGTGAGTCGTTGCGCAAGCAGGGTGGACTGATCATACATGTATTGGTAGCAGTGTTCACATTTATCGGGCTCGTAATCGTCTGTAACGAGTACTTCGTGTCGAGCCTACATAGGATCTGTAAAGGTATTTTAAGTTGAGATCACGAGGGAGCGTAATCGTAAGACGGACGAAAGAAAAATATAGAGTAGATTGTTATATGATACACGTTATAGAACTATAGGAGTATTACCGAGCTTATAAACATCACTGAGATTCGTACTTCTGTCTTAATTAATACTTTTCACATTGAGATAATTTCCTGAAGTTATTTTGGTTGGCAATTGAAATAATTACGAATAATATAAATAAAAGTCAGGAAACAGCGGATCAATATTTTTAAAGTAAAAGCATTAAAAAAAGGCTATATTTTTCTCCGTGTCTCGTTAGCTTTTAAAAGATTTGAGGTTGTGTATGTACACAAACTCTTTTCGAGATCTTATTGTTCGGCAGGCCCCGAAAGCACAGATTGTTCTTTAATGATGAACTCATAGAGAAAATCAATACAGTTTAAGAAAAACAGGAAATTCATTGAGCTAAAATCTAAGCAACTTAACCGGTACCCGTGACAATAAACACCTTTTTTATGTACCAAGCACACATTCTTATGCATATTGATAAACAGTATCAGCATCTCGGTTGCATAGTGGGTAAGCCCCGCGGCCCGCGATCATTGTTGTTAAGCAACTTTCGCCTGGATTGGTTACGAGATGGGTTATCAGAAATTAGTATTTCGAGCAATTCAGTGCTTGGGAAGACACGAAAGTCGTTGGTCCTGGCTGCATTTCCAGTCATTAAAAGCCTCCAATCCGCATTGGGCCAGCGTGTCAGGTCATGGCCCATCCTCCTTAACCGTCCATAAGAAAGGCCTGCTTAGGCCTGCAGTAGTGCTGATGATGGTATAACAAATACTATCGAAAATTTATTAGCTTATTTCTTTCCATATAGAGTTACAGTTGGCGCCCGATGTAGCGGGTGCTACGTTCATGGCTGCCGGCAGCTCAGCCCCGGAGCTGGCCACTGTCGTCATTGGCATCTTCTGTGCAAAAGATGATATTGGTAAGGACCCATTTCATTTCATCTTAACTTTAAACCTTTTATGATTTTCGCTGGTTTCACTTCTCCTAGATGATTCGAATGTTTTTTTATATATCCTCAGTTGCAAGTTCAATTGAGTTAAATGACAAAACACGATTTTTCAGTAGAAGCGTATAAATTTATTTTTAGGAAATAATCGTACATAACTTTTTGTCTATTTAGCCCTTTATGAATTTTTTTTAAGAAAATGCTCAGAATTCTGCGGGTGTCTGCCTGAACAGACAATAATATACAAAATTAACATACTTTAGAAAATTAATAAATTTTGTTACACCACAATTTTTAGGTACCCGGTTACACTAAATTCACCATAAAATGTTTTTAAAAGTGGTGTAAAAACATTTGTTATCAAAATTATATTGATCCTTATCTTAAAGAAAAATACAAAAAAATATCACCAGTCCCAAGTGCCCGAAAAGCCCACAACCTTTCGCATTCTGGACGACTACTCTAACCATTGAGCTGTCCGGGTCCTAGCAGGACGTGGTTTATATTTTTAATTATTAGACATATAACGAAAGGGACAAACCTCATTAAGGTTATTGTTATTCGTCAGGTGTGTCTGGTACAATCGGTTCGGCGATGTCCAACATAATGTTCGTGATCAGCGTGTGCGCACTGTGCGCCGGCACCGTGTCGCACCTCAACTGGTGGCCGCTGTGCCGCGACTGCTTCTTCTATGCACTCTCCATACTCGTTATGCTCTGCACTATCGCCGACGGATTCGTCTCCTGGTAATACCTAAGTACAAAGATTATTATACTGTTGCTTAGTTTAGATGACAATACATAGTTAACGGATGGCTTAAGATGGTGGTCTAACCATTTTGCTAAGAAAAATACATATTAATAAAATGATTTCATTCTTAATCTATAATTTTTATCTCTTTTCCGATCTACACTACATCTAACTCGAGTCCCAGCCAACGTCCTGCAGATTGTACTAAAATTAAGAAAAAGGCTTTATTAGTGCTATTTTATTGGCAGGTCTGAAGCACTTTTCATGCTGATCATGTATGGAGTATACTGCGTAGTGTTGCGGTTCAACACAGCTTTGGAGCGTTGGGCAATTACATTATTTCTACCATTTTATTTGTCCAGGAAGGATCGGGCCGCATTTATTACTTACAAGTCAGTTTTACTATATTTAAGAGCTCATCCGTATAATAAATGCACTTATTTTTTTATGCACTTATTATTTAAATTAACTGTAAACAAAGAAATTAAGTTGAAACTTGAGTATGATAATTTTGAAGGACTATTAAAATAATAATTGGACTAATCTTGTTTTGTATTTTTATACAAAAAATGGATTCACTATAATTTCTAGACTAATATAAATTAAGCGAATTCGCTTTCAAAGTTAATTCGGCCAACTGAGTGAATTCGAATTCGATTTTTTATTAAATCGCTCTCCAGTTCTCACAGAAATGTATACCGGTGTTTGGGGTTGAATGTAAGCTAGTTTTAACTACAAACTTCTGGATCCAGCCTCTCAAAAATTTTAAATACCCAGTGCAACGATTTTATCTTACAAATAATAATGTACCTACAGTGCGGGAGAGGCTCCGCCTGCCACAGCATCTGAAATCACACAGATGGAAAGAGAGACTAGCGAGACACTAATTCTACAAAACGCAAGTGAGTGAACGAATAAAATTAGTAATTTTTAACCGACTTTAAAATCCAAAAGGTTCATCGTTATTTCCGCCAATTGTTGATTTTCAAAATGGTTTTTTTATTCGACAGCTTAATGGATCGAGGTGGTCCCATATAAATTTTAACGACATCGAGTCAGTAGTTTTCCTTTTATAAGAATACAAAAAGGGGTTTTTACCAAATATCACCCAAATATTTAGTTGATATGATAAGACATGGCTCATTCCAGCTAAAAAAAACAAAGGATTGCGAATTTAAAATTTATTCAAAATCCGAAAGGTGAGTTTTCTATGTTATTTTAAGTAAGTATGTTAATCGGTTTCTTCTTGAATTGTATATCAAACTAGCTGTTTCCCTGCGACTTCGCCTGCGTAAATTATAGTCTATGTCAAACGCGTATTAAGTAGCGTCCCAAAGATAAAAGACTTTCATAAATCGGTCCAATAGTTTCGTAATTTATCTAATGCAAACAAAGAAGCAAACACTTTCCAAAATCTTTCCTCTTTTAATATCATTCAATTAATAACCTACAGAATCCTCCACCTCCGCCCGCCTAACTTCAATAGTATTTATTTGAATAAGTAGATTTCGAGATAAGTATTATTTTGTCGTTTTTTTTTATATTTGTCGATAAAATTTTATTTAAGGTTTTAATAATTTTAAATGAATACATAAGTAATAATCTCTTCATCGTAAAATATAACGACACGGTTTTATTATTTTTCTTCTTAAAACGACACCATTTTTAAATTAATCACATAACGTGTGCAACGTTGCGTACAAGAAGGTTGACATCTATATATGTTGGAGAAAAGTATTTTCGCATATAATATGCATAAACTTGTAATATTTTTTTTCTGGCTATACCATTTGTATATGGCTGGTTTCGGTATCATAAAAAAAATTTTTTTTTAAGAAAATAACTTTGAACTCAAATAAGAAAAAATTGTGATTTCATTTGTAACCGGTACATTTAAAATTTTCATTACAAAAAAGGTTAATATGGAAAGCAAGCCGCGAAAATGTTTTATGTCACGTTTATGGCCCTAGCGCAGTTTCTGTGAGAGTAGCACAAATTTGGTTTAACGTTTTCAGACCGGAAATTTTGATCATTCGTTTATGATCAAAGATTACGTCACTCCGGTCGCCTTATTACGGATATAACGGATGCCATTTTTGTAAAAGTGGAGTGAGATCAGCATATAGCACCACACCTAGATCTAAAATGTTACAACTAATTTTTATAGAACACAAATATTTTCTTGTACCTAAAAATAAATTATTTAAGTAACAGTAAATTCTTATTAGATTATGTTTACGTCTTCGACGTGAGCGCAAGTGGTTGACAGCCCGACCCGTGCGAAATGGATACGCAATAGCGGGTCCACTAGCGCGGGGTGACGTAGCCCGGAGCGGCTCCCACTACTCGCCGGCCCCTCATCATCGTTCTCCTTCTGAGAACTTTGACGAGGGCCGGAGGATGTGGGCTAAGTGGTCCTGGGATTCTCCTCTCCTAGAAGAAGGGGAGCTCTTAAAGGGCTTGGACTTTACAGTATAGAGAGCGAGAAAGTTGTTTCGATTTTCGCCAATCGGCGTTGTCTTCAACCTGCCTGTACCCTACAAGCGTATCTATTTAAGTGAAAGAATTTTTAAAATCGGTTTATGCCAACAAGCTACTCATAATGTTCTTAGTATATTTTTTGGTGACGGACTGGTATTCTCTTATTATGTTAGACGTATTATAAGTGACAAAGAGAATCGTTTAAGTGGAGGCAGGACATAGATTGAAATTATGATTTAAAGTTTGTATGGAAGTTTGTCATTGTTAACGAAATTTTGAAAATTAAATTTACTTTTAGATTTTACTTTCAACAGCCAGATGCACAAACCTCCATTAAAGTTTTCATTAGTTTAAAGCGACATTACCCATACAAGGCGTCATTAAGCCTTAATGGACGTTTGTCCAATTTACCGTATACGAATAATTTTTTTATTAGAATATATATTTCCATTAAATAAATTTATTTAAAAAAAATGTCTACGCCCCTATTAGCAATACTGTTACTGTTCTCTATACCTATCTGAGTATTATCATTTAAATAAGTGTACTACTGTTTCTCATGTATTAATAGCCATGTGATGACAGCAGTTCCGGGGTATAACTGCTGTAGATACTATTATCCATTATATCAAAACAAAAATATAGAGCTCATAGTTCTCAATTCAGTCATCTACGGCGTAAATGCACTCGGCCTTCGACGCAAATCTTTTAACTAACTTTCGTATGCCGAGCTGGTCATAGGATGAGCGACAAAATATATATTATCATGAGCTCTTCCGTATACTTCGGAAGGCACGTTAAGCTGTAGGTCCCATCTGCATCTACAGTTGTTAACGCCCACCAATTTACACCGTGCTCGCGCGGTCGATCATCGACACATTCTCCCACTGAATTCGTTTCGATTTTTCTGGCATAATCAAACGTTATCAATCAAAAATAGTCGAAATCGTCTTACGTTATAAATTGATTATCCCAGTCTCACATCCGACCACTATTTAGACAATTGAATATCGATATATAATTTTTTGTTTGATAATAATAAATAAAATTATCAACATTACATACATTGCTCAGATTCCAAGATGTGTAGCTAAAGTGTCTTGCCGTATTATGGAATATCTGAGATAATGAATGTACCACAACACCTAGACCCGAGACTATATAAAACTTCATTTTCTACAATGACTCGACCGGGAATCGAACCCGGGACCTCAGAGATGATGACACCTTGAAACCGGCGTGCGAAGCATTCGGCTACGGAGTTGAATGTCTCATTATAATTAATCAGTCCAAGAGCCCAAATTATCTCGTTAATTAAATTGGATATTGAAAATGTTTTATAAAATGATCACGTTTCTTAGGTAATCTACAGTTGTTATACTGGTACATGGCGTATCCAATCCGTTGGTCTTGCCGCCACACCATACCCGACTGCCGCGGCCGCTGGTATCCCATCACCTTCATCGTCTCCATACTCTGGATATCATTCTACTCCTACTTCATGGTCTGGATGATCACAATTATCGGTATGTTGTGCACATTTTACAATAAATAATTTCGTTTGTTGTTTTAAAGTATATTTTATTAATCTGCTATATGGCAATAATCTGATTTGATATTATTTATATAACTGAAGACAGTAAATCTTATGCCGCGACCGCACGTTTGGCACTTGCCGCAAACTCCAAACCTCTGCAAACGCTTGGCTTGATTTAGGGAATCAAACATCGCCATCCACACGCTTGCGAGTGATTTAGTGTGTTCTGAAGAGCCAAGCATGTTGCAAAAGGAAGTTTGCGCCAGCGCTTGCGACGCGTCCACACGTTTGCGCGTATTCAGTCTCGTTTGTGTGTTGGGGTGAGTAGATGTACGCTTGTATTGTGAAAAAACATGAGTGACTGGTCAAGTGAAGATATTTAAAATTTTCAGGAACTTTACCAGGCAGGACCATGCAAAAATAAATTAAACCAAATGTTATGGCCGATATAACCTCAATATCCATCACGTCCGTTATGCTTGGCTCTTCAGAACACACTAAATCACTCGCAAGCGTGTGGATGGCGATGTTTGATTCCCTAAATCAAGCCAAACGTTTGCAGAGGTTTGGAGTTTGCGGCAAGTGCCAAACGTGCGGTCGCGGCATTTAATTTAGGACTCTTCGATCAACAATACAACTATATGTCCGGTCAGAACCTCAAAGATGGCCGAAAACATAACGCCTCATTTCAAAGTGCGGTCTTATTTTAAATTTAGTTTGTTTGCGACGGCGCTAACGTTCGGACATATGTATTTCGATATCACAGTGCGTATTAAAACTGCAAATATAACTATCGTAATAAAAATTTATCTGTTGAAATATCATATTTTCGGGTTGTAAATGTGATTTTACTATGTCTATAATTAATAAACAATGTATTTTCAATAAAATAACCGAGTTTTGTTTCTGACCAAATATTATATGTTCTAATAATACATGGAGTAGTGTGCTATTAATTTACCAAAAAATTGAACAATAATCGTAAAACCATCTTGGACATATAAGTTTGTATCGGTCTGGGTACATCAACATATAGGTTTGTATCGGTCTGGGTGTTTTATAAGTATTTTAAGTATCTACACCAAAACTATTTAAAGCAAAAGATGCGTTCTCTGAAAGTGACTTAAATCGGTTATTGCTTGTTAATAGTTGTTAATGGAGATGAAGGTTGGAATATAACATCGACTTCGGATCCAATAATTAGTCAATTAAAATCTCAACCCAGATCACACACAGCAAGTGACAGTTACTTCTTTCTGCAAACATTAAAATTATAGAGAGTGATCCTGAAAGATTGTTGGCTATAAATTGCCTTCTTAACATTGTAATTTAAGTTTTAAATTATAATGTCTGCAAGATAATAGATTTTATAATTGTACTGTTATTTAAAATGAAAATCTCCTACATCCCCAAATTATCAACGTACATAATTACACGTATTTTTTACTAAGAAAAATAAAATTAACAATGCGACTCCATACTTAAAGTATTAGCACAGAATATACTCTGTGGTATTATGTTCCTTGGTTGTCGCAGTGTACGGTCTATGGTTTGGTGCTGTTTCCTGCAAAAATCAACTTTAGCAGGAGTCGCCATCTAGTGGAGGTGCTTTTTTAGTGCTATTGTTTTTTTCAAAAAACTTCCTCATTGTTTTAGTATGGGAGGCGTTATCTCGTTATATTGTTGATCGAAGTTAAGACTATACATAAACAGTCGTGGCTCCAGGACGAGCGCGGGTTTACATGTTCTTTGGCACGGGTAACGAAGGTCGTGCCGTGAGAGCCGACCTATATAAAACCATGGTTTTTCGAATGGCAAAGGACTCTATTCACTTGATCGATTTTACTTTAATATTTGTATTTGGCTTTTTTTGTATATAAGTGCCAGCCTTCATTAAACTCTATATCTTAATAAACAGATATTATAAAAAAAATGTGGATATGAATATTGAGATCAGTGTCTTTGATATCACGTCGCACGCGTGATGTCAATCACGCTTATCCACGTAATAACTGTAATCTACTAGGAGACACGCTGGGCATACCCAGCACGGCCATGATGCTATCAATTGTGGCGGTCGGTGTATCAGTACCTGATGCCCTCTCCTCAGTAGCTGTCATCAAGGAAGGGTTTGTGACAATCACGGAGTATAAATTTGAATGGCTTTGATTTTTTTCTAACCCCAGTTGTTTATTATTTTGCAAACGAAACTGTGTAAGCCTTCCCTGGACTATTCATTTTAAAACCAAAATCAGCCTAAAAAATCGGCCCGTCCGTTCTCACCTTTTAGTGAATCAAACGAACAGCAATTGATATTTTTAAAATAAATCTTTATATACAATTTCTATATTATGAGTATATATCCCATTAATATTATAAATGTGAAAGTTTCTTTGTTTGGATGTTTGTCGGTCAATCACGCCGAAACTAATGAACGGATTTTGATGAAATTTGGTATACAGATAGGGTATTAGCTGACTTAAATAATGGGATACTTTTTATCTCACTAAACATTTCCCTAGGGACCACGAGGGCGAAGCCGCTGGCGAAAGCTAGTAGATTATATTTATTAATGAGGCTGGATATAACCATATTTTTGAGATATACTTTTTTTTTACGGATTTTAAAGTATGACATTTAATTGAATGTGAGAGAGATTGTGAAGTTCATTCTTTAATGTGTTTATTCTACATATTAGGTACGGTGACATGGCGGTTTCCAATGCGGTCGGTTCGAACGTGTTCGATATCCTGGTATGTTTGGGGCTGCCGTGGTTCATACAGACCGCTATCATCTATCCCGGTTACCACGTAAACGTCATCAGTAAAGGTAACTGTCAAATAATGTTTGAAAGCTTTAAAGGAATTAGTTGAATTAGGCTATATATTAGAACTTTACATGTGATTATTATGTATAAATTCACAATAGAAAATGACTACAAATTAAAATGCCTATCCTCTACAAACAGCGTCCTCGCTTACTATGCATACATGAAATATTTTCATGTATCTATATATAATAATTTTGTAAGGCAAGGTTATTTCACATTGAAATAGCTAAATTTCAGTCTCATGTACATGGATGTGTATTAATTTCAAATATGACCTCTCACAACACTCACAGAATTGTGGTTGAGACCATCCCAGTAGGTGTTCAAGAATACATGTTACATGAGGTCTCGCTCTGCTAGATCTTTTTGCAGTTACTTTTTCTTTATAACTTCTTTTTCTTTCGTGCCATTGGCAACCAAAACTAAATGTTACCGGCCCAGAACTCCGCCTCTTTTACGGCGCTATACCATAACAAAACAACTGATATGAACATTATATATTCTTTAATTTACTTTAAATCAATTGGATTTAAAATGGCAGTAAAATTTTCAGCTTTTATTATGATTTAATTTGTTTATTACTATTTATTAATATTATTATGATTTAATTAAAAATCAATCGCTCGTAAAACACTCTCCACGCCACTTATTTGTACAACTATAGGCATTTATATATATTATTATTATTATTTTATTAAAATTAAATGGCGTTACGAACGTACTGACATAAGCCCTCAGAATTATGAAAAAATCCATCGCATGTATTGTACCTGGAACAGTACTGTAACGTCCGAGCACATTACTATAGGTAGGGTTTACTCTTCGGACGGTTTATGGTCAAGTGCTGGCCGTTAATATTTTAAATTATTACTTTTTCATATTCGAATTCGCGTGTTCGTGTTTTGCTGGTAAATAGTCTTTTTTTCTGATCGAGACCAGCTTAGAGTGAGCATCATAATATTTGGTTGTAAGTGATTAAATTGTAATACTACTTGAAAATAAATCAAGACTGAGGAGTTTTACCAGTTTTTTCATTGCGCCACCCACCTCCACCATTAGACTAAGTTGCCATAAGTCGCCATATGGTGGAGGCGCAACGTTTCGAAATATAACGATACCTCTCGTAAGCCAAGCGGAGAAAACATAAAAGCGAGAAAACTAACAACGAGAAAACGAAAATTATGGAGAAATACGACGGATTAAAAGGTGATGTGGCTGATTTTTTTTCCCAATTTAATATTATAGCAGCAGCAAACGGCTATCAAGAATCGACTAAAAAACTAGTGTTGGCGGCATATTTAGCGGAACCTGTACTATTATTTTATAATAAAATAAAAGATAATTGTGAGACATTTCAGGAACTTGAGAAACAAATCAGCGAGGAATTCTCTTCAACTGCAAATCCTCTCGCAACATTTTTTGCAAGAAGACAGGGTGCAACGGAAGATCCACTTAATTACTTTTATTCTTTAAATTATTTAGCCTATAAAGCTGGGGCACTTATTAATGATAAATGCTTCATCCAACATTTTCTTGGGGCAGCAAATTTCCAAACCAAGGGACGTTTAGGATCGCAGTTGTATTCGAATAAACAACAGTTGAAGGACGTGATTAAACAATTAAAAGAAATTTATAATAGAGGGGATGGAGAAGCGGACATTAATTTACCTGTAAAATTAACAAATCGACCCACTAGAACCTTCAGTTCTCCATCTTTCACCCCTCATAAAATCCCACCTCCCGATCAGATGATACCCGGCGCCTCCACCATATGGCGACTTATAGCAACTTAGTCTAATGGTGGAGGTGGGTGGCGCAATGAAAAAACTGGTAGAACTCCTCAGTCTTGATTTATTTTCAAGTAGTATTACAATTTAATCACTTACAACCAAATATTATGATGCTCACTCTAAGCTGGTCTCGATCAGAAAAAAAGACTATTCACCAGCAAAACACGAACACGCGAATTCGAATATGAAAAAGTAATAATTTAAAATATTAACGGCCAGCACTTGACCATAAACCGTCCGAAGAGTAAACCCTACCTATAGTAATGTGCTCGGACGTTACATTACCTACCTACCTATAATTTTGCGAAATATATTTTTTCATAACACATAATTACTAGTATAAGTATTTATGTAGCAACACATATTCTTGAAGCGCCAAACAAATCCGTAGCCGTAGCATTATAGCAGAAATTCGTAGCACGATCACTAGTCGTAGCGTACTCCTTCACGCAAGCGCTGCAATCTCCCTGACCTGATATATTATTATGGTTTAATGGGCATCGTCGTTCCAGTATTTGCCTAAAGCGCCAAGTTTCCTTGAGACGTTGGTGGTTTTTTGTATCTTTTTGTATAAGTTTTTTACTTTAACCTGGTCAAATTAAAACATTTAAGTTTATTCCTGCATTCCTGTAGAGAAACGAAAATTAAAAGATACCCAAATTAACACAATAATGTGTGGTTCAATCCTAGCCAGTAGGTACAGCGATGAAGATTGGTAGGTATGTCGATTGAATTGTCTTACTTACCACAGAAAGTACCTACATGGCATGTCAGAGAACTTCGCCACACTCTCATTCTTTCTGTTACCTGCGCCTATCAAATATTAATACATGTACTTAACTGTAGAGACTTGCAATAATCATTATTTATTGAATTCGCTGTAAGATAGCGCCCGAATTGAGTAAGATTGCGGACGCAAACTCTGTCTACACTGCAGCCCGGTCTAACGGCTTGTCTTTTTAAATGACTTAAAAAAAGAAGGAGATACTCACTTCGACTGTATTTTTTTTTGTGTGGTTTTTACGCAATTACTTTTCGATTCAAAATTCTTTTGTATTCGACAGGTTAATGAGCTATGTTGGTCCCATTAAAAAAAAAATAAAAAAATATGCTTTTTTCATATATCACCTAAATATTTTGATGCCATGTTTATATCAGCGAAAATGTCAATGAGTTTAACAACAAGAGAAGTAATCCCATACAACAAACGCGCCAAAAAGCGTAGCACTTTTCGAAATGAGAACATAGCCTTGTTAATAACATTTTTCTTATGGTTTTGTATGTTTGTCTCCCTCATAACTACGTCTATACGTCAAATTAAATAAAGATAAAATATATGCGAATGACCGATTGAACGTAAAAATGAGTAATTGACACTGTATTGCCAGCTGTCGAAAATTTTACCCCTTATGATGAATTAATGAATGAACGAGTAATTTAGATATAACTATAAAATCGATTACTAAAATCCTGTAACTTTAAAAATTCCTATAATACATATTCGAAATAAAGAAAATAGTAATTCGCTGTATTTTCACCTTTTTCACCATTCACATAAGTAAATAAATAGAACTACTGTAAAATAAGGGCGCACAAAATTAATCTCCAATACAAATTTCACAATTTTGTTAAAAGAGTACGTGAATATAAACATATTCCATTCGGAAGAGCGGTAAATTCGGCTTGGTATTATATCAATCATGGGAGTATACATAAAAATATATCAATTTTATTTCACTTCACCACCAGCTCTTTTACGTCCCCACTGCAGGGGCTCAGGCCTTCCTTATGGATGGTAAAGGAGGATGGGCCATGACCCTCCACGCTGGCCCAATGCTGATTGGAGGGTATTAACGACTGCAAATGCAGCCGGGACCAACGGCTTAACGTGCCTTCCGA
This sequence comes from Diatraea saccharalis, assembly GCA_918026875.4. Lineage (NCBI taxonomy): Eukaryota > Metazoa > Arthropoda > Insecta > Lepidoptera > Crambidae > Diatraea > Diatraea saccharalis. Next base: position 7,999,867 of record OU893338.1, read on the forward strand.
AGCACGGAGTAGCTCGAGATAATAATTTTTTGGTCACCCATCCCGTGACCGACCCTTGCGAAAGTTGCTTAACGACTACGATCGCGGGCCGCGGCGCTTATCCACTACGCCACCGAGCTACTCACTTATAAGGTTTGAATATCAATAGTTGGTTAAAAAAATAAAATAATAAAACTACTTCCTTCTAAATCCAATATTGCGTATAGCCGAAGTTGGCAAATTATCTTTAAAAATTCTCATAGCATGGACATCAAATTAAACTGTTTGCCGAGAAGATCATAGTAAAATTCTGATTTAATTATAATTCAAATATAGTGTATGCAAGCCGGCTTGTGAACCAAGATATAAAGTCCTATAGAACTCTTTTTTATAATGAGGTCATTACATTATATAATTAAAGCTTGCTAACTTCGTCAGAACATATTCCTCTTAAAGAAAATTTATGAGCATTGTTCTTAAATTGTCTGAACATTGATAAAAGTACGCTCTGTAGTAGCGAAAAATTAGTAAGTGCTTGAAAAAGTAGTCAGTCCTGTTAGGTCCCGTGAAGCTCAGTGGTTAGAGGCGCTCGCATTGCGAAAGGGCATAGGATCAAGTCCTATCTCTGAATGCCGGGGACAAAGTGGATTTTTAAGCATTTTACAATATAAAAATATAATATTTCTTTCTATTTGTTGTTTTAAGCTTTTATTCAATTTCTTCTTTAAATGTAGTCTTTGCAATATTGGAAACCACTTCAGTAGTTTTTCGCACGCTGATTTCAAGGTGTCACCATCTCTGAGATCCCAGTTCGATTATATATATATATGATATTGTCTCAGGTCCTGGTGTTGTGGTCCTTCATTGTCTCAGATATTTCATTATATAGGGACTTTAGCTACTCATCTTGGAATTTGTGCAATGTATGTGATATTATATAAGTAGGTGTGTCATTGAGAATTTTTGCAGAAAAATACTTTTTATTCCACGCAATACTCCTTCATCTGTTTTAACTAGCTGTCCTGTTGATTTGTACTTATTGTCTCTCTACTCTACATAGAGTCTATAGTTTTCATCTTATTTTTGATTAGTAACTATAAGTACGATACTACGATTATGAGCAGAGATTTTTCATCTTATAACGAAAACCTTACCAGCAGTTGTAAGAGATAATAATATAAATGTAACTTAAATTTGTAATATTCAATAGTAGAATCAAAAACAAAATGATTTTTTTATATTGGAAGCACTTTAGAATCGGCGACTACGCCAACGTGCGCCAATTGGATTGCGCCATTGTCATTGGAGTCATTGGAGTGATAACACACCCTCTCTACCAGACGCTAAAGCGCAGAGAAGCTTAGTTTAGAAGAAAAAAGAGAAAGGATATGTTGTTACTATATCATACAGATAATAAAAATATAGACCTTATTTTATAGACAATAAAGCTACGTTATTTCGTGAAAAAATATCAAATGATATATGTCTATGACAGGCCTATCCAACATAATAATGGAGGGCCAGGTTCAGCATTTTCACAAGCGTTGCGGGCCAAAAAAAACCTTCAGAAAGCCCATCAGTTTTGGTTTATTTATTTATTATATAATCTTAATATATTATAATTACTGTAACTATGTCTTTAAGTCTCAGCAGGCACATAAAGCTATTCTTAAAATCTAAGTAATGCTGGCTTATAATAAATCTGGCTATTCAACAAATTTGTTTATTTGGTAGTACATGAGTTTGCGAGCAGCTGTTTTCCCGCATGAAATTTAACAAATCGAAAACCAGATCATCTTTATCAGCTAGCCATCTTTCAGGCATTTTGCGCATAGCCACTAAAACTCCAGTTGACAAAGATACAGAAAAAATGGCAGACATCTAATGAGATGATTTATAAGGTTTGGGTATTGATTGGGTTTAATATACTTTTTATAAAATTTAATTATATTTTGAATACAATTATTATATATTGTTTTGAAATGAAAGCTGTTTTGCAATTCTATTAACTCCAACTACAAAGTCAGTACTGCGCCTTTAATTTCAATATCAAATGGATTTTGAAACACATTCACGCTGGGAATTCGTGATTTGAAGTCTGCACATCTCTCGTCAAACTTGTTCCTCGATCTTTGTAACAACAACACGTACTTGTCAATCATTTAAAGTATCTTGCTTTCTTGAAGATAAGGTCTCCCAATGAATCAACTGCTTTTGTTCCAGCTGCTTTTCCAACAACAACGACAACTTTTTGTGAAAGCTAGAACGTGATCGTATAACTGTGTCCGTACTTGGTCTTTTCCTTGGAGTTTCAAGTTAAAATCAGAAAGATATTTAGTTATATCTAACAGGAAAGTCAGATCAGTCAGTCAATCACTGCACATCAGTAAGGAAACTAATATCCCGGCTTTGTTTCCTAGAAAAATCTTTACGTCATCGAGTAGGGATTAGAATCGTTTTATTGTGATTGCTCTACTAAGCCAGCGAACACGGCTGAATATCTTTGTGATCTGACCCGATATCATTCAGAAAAACCTGGAACTGTCTGTGACTAAACTCTCTTGCGCGTATAAAATTAACTGTCTGCACTACTTTATCCATCACGTGTTTCAGGCCAAGAACTTTTGCACATAGTTGTTCTTGGTGAACAATACAGTGATGCTATATGATTGTTTGTGTGATGCTATTACGCATTAAAACCACAAAGCGATTTCTGGTTCCTGTCATAGCAGGCGCACCAACTGTTGTTAAGACGCAAATATTTTCTCTTTAAAGTTCATATTTTTCTATACAACTTTTAACTTCTGCGTAGATTGAACGCAAATCTAATTCCTCGATATCGTTAGGTATAGTCTTCGGCTACTCCTCTCACTCTGTATCTGACATATCAGTACTTTCGTCGAACGCTAAACTGCAATTGCGTTTTTAAAGACGTCTCAATATCGTTGGTCATGTAATCAATTCTTCTTGTTATGGTTTGATGTGAAACTAAAGAAAAACATCATAATTAAACATAATTAAAATAATTCAATATTTGGAGAATTGAATTATTTGCTTCATTTTTCAATATTTCAATACAATAAACTTTATTTAAATACCATTATTCACGAAATAATGTATGTAGTATCAAAGACTAAAGACTCTTTATAAAGACTTTAAAATTAACATAGGTTTATTTATTAAAAACACGACTATTTCACAAACTTATTTAACGCAAAAGACTTCCCGCCTTTTAAGTTTTCACATAAATAAAAAACGTGTTTAAACTTTATTAGAATGTATCTCATTAATATTATAAAATCGAAAGTTTGTAGGTTTGGATATTTGTTACTTCTTCACGCAAAAACTACTGAAAGAATTAAGATGAAATTTGATATTGAGGTAATTCTTGGCCTGTATTAACATTTAGAATACTCTTTATCCCGCTAAAAAGTTCCCTAGTGATATAAGTAATTCCAAGGGCGCCCATTTTTATGAACGCTGCCTGAACGGTAAGAGATATACTTTCTAAACAAAAGTTGGAGAGTTTTAAATCTATAAAAAAAGTCCCCGATTGTATATATCTATGTGCTAAGATATATTTTTTTAATCTTATCACAAATATTTAAATTGTTCGTGTCTTTAGGCGTTTGTTTGAATAGGTGTTAATCCTTATAAAAAATGATATGCTTATCGTCAAAGACATTTAATGCAAACAAAAACATTGAAGTAGGGCGTGAAATTTTTTAAATTCGTTTATTTATAATATAATTATTGTTTCATTTGACATTCATTGCAGAATATATCTGTGTTTAGGTGTTTACGCGTAAAACGACCGTTACAGTCAGCTTAATGAGTAGGTATAAAATCATCGGCCTTTTGATGTCCACCGCTGTGGCACATGCCTCGGCTCGTTGCAGATAGGTGGGTTTAATGACAACAAATGCAGCTACTACCCAAATAGGACACACTATGCTATGTACTTTTTATTTAATAAAGGGTAGATTTTACCAATTGCTGATAAAGTCCCTGATAGCTTATCAGAAACTTATCTGCTAGATAAATTGCAAATTTTGGTTTCATAAGTCTCAGATAGAACTATCAGACAGAATAATATCAGTGACTTTTAATTGTAAGCGTTATAAGTTAATATATGTATCTGAAACTTTATCAGCAAGTGGTAAAACAGGCCCTAACTATCATCTTTCAGGCATAATTTACTCGAGTTTTTTGCTGTTTGCGCCGATGATATTCCTATTGGTAGCGACACACGCTAACAGCTGGAAGCTAGACCGCAAGTTCGGCGCCGTCCTGATGGCATGGTACGTGCTACTCATCACGTTAGCAAGCCTCTATGAACTGAACATATTCGGCCTAACCAATCCACCGGACTGCAACTCCGCATATTAATCTGTACCTATCTAGTTTAATTTAATTACTTGTGTTTTACCTTGAAATGAAAGACAATAAACTTGAAACTCCCATACTGTTTCATTTTAACGTTCATAAATCGATTTTGAGTCTTCTTGAATCGTACGACTGCATAGTAATGTATTTGGGAACCCCTTGTTAGGAGAAAACAAAAATTGTGGTTACAAAACTCCATTTTTACGAAATCGGAGTGAAAACTTCAGTCAAAGTGTGTCAAGATACTGTCTTAGAAGCGGTACTTAAACTTCTCAATAAGACCTTATTCAAAATCGAAGTGTGGACATTCCAACAGGATTCAGCTCCGGGTTATAAGGCGCGCGCTACCCAAATTTGGCTTGCGCAAAATATTCCAGACATCATAAAGACTGATGATTGGCCTTCGGCTAGTCCGGACTTAAACCCTTTGGACTATAAATTGTGGTCTGTGTTAGAGGACATGACCTGCTCTAAGCGTCACCCAAACATTGAGTTACTCAAGAAATCTTTGGAGGCAGCAGTGACCAAGTTTCCAATGAAAACTGTTCGTAAATCCATCGCTGATGGCCCGACCGTTTAAAAGCGTGCGTTAAAGCTAAAGGTGGACACTAGTAAATTAACATATATTTTTCACTCTACATAATCACATATAAAACTTTGAAATAAAATTATATTTTTAGAAATTATCGGATATTTACTTTGTAACAGAACTTATGGCTAGACTTTTGGATGGTACGATAAACAAACATTCGGCTAATCACTAGCTTTGTGAGCTTTTTCAATGTAACAAAAATGTCGACTGGCTCCTTACCTACTTTGTACAGTGCAATTACTGCATTCCTATTCTCATTAGTGCCCCACTTCATTTCAAAACAAATAATTTCTAAACAAAAAACATACAATATTGAAGGGAAAGAAGTCTATTTTTTATCGTAGAAGCTAATGTTTGAAAATAAAATAATGTTTTTTTTTTAAATGTATGTAAACAGCTAGTAACAGAATTTATACATAGACTAGATTTATAAAATAGTATATGCGAGATTGACTGGACGGTTAATTATATTTTTTTTTTTTATAATTTATATTTCATAATTTATTTTTTTATATATAATTTATATTTAAGCTTTCTTAAAGTCGTTAGGTGAGTCCTTGTCATTGGTGAAACGCATTTTCACCTTAGATGATGCCCTAATATTTAGGTGTCAGATTTGGGCGACTTCTAAGTTCAAGGGTGACAATAATATGTTTTTTGAGTAACTTTTAATATGGTTCAGGTTTTTAACTACGGCAGATATTGTTACAATAAACATATTTTTAGTTTTATTATAGATACTTTTAGGCTCTTCATGCAATTCGATTTCGATGAGCGATATCGCACGAAACGTGCGTTATTCTTTATTCGAGGAGCGATATCAGTTACGCAATCTCAAATGCATGGGTACTAACATCACCAATTATGGCTATTTCAATCCTATAGGTATAAGCGGATTTTAAAATTCTCTAAATAAAATAATTATTATACATTAATATAAATTGCTAATAGGATACTAATTACTTGTGAAAAATAACGACTGATGATGATTTTGGGATTTTCTTTGACCAAGAAATTATTTGCTCTTGAACATTTTTATTTCCATCCAAGAATGTTTGCTTTGAGGAATAGTCGACATACTTGATTTAAAAAAATCATTTTCTTCTACAAAACGAGAGGCAAACATTTTGATTCAACAGAACTGCCTTTCCAGTAAGTAAATTTGTTGCTTTTTAATCAAACTTAATTCATTCCTTCCATTCAAAACCATGAATTCTTAATTTAAAATAAGTCATTTGTTTTAAAATAATCTAAGCTTTTAAACTGATTACGTAACATTTTTTCTATTAGAGAAACTGCTTGTTTTAAAGGAAACATAATTGGTTCAATGAAGATTATATTTCTTTTCTTATAAATAATTCATACAACTTCAGGCTAAGAATTTTAAATTCTTGTAACCAGACACTCATTTTATTACACAGAGAAAATGTATTTTTTAGTGTTAAGAAACCAAAATTATAGTGTCAACAATTTGAGTTTTTTTATCCTGTTCAATTATCTTTAACCTAAGAGCGTTAATTTCTTAACTGGAAAGAATCGAAATAGTTTTCTCAAGAAATTGATATTTTTATCTCTAGAAAATCGTATACTTCTGTATAAGAAAATTTAATTAATTGTCGCAATGAAACAAAATTCTAGTTTCGAGAAGTCTGTATTTTTACTAGTAGTAAACCGCGTAGTTCTATGTAGAAAATTGATTTTTTTGTCACAATGAACCGAAATTTTAGTTTCAAGAATTTGGATTTTTTACCTGTAAGAAATAACATTTTAGCTAAAGAATTTTTGACTACGTACACAGAAAAGTCAAATATTTTCATTGAATTGAGTGGATTACTTAATCGTAGAGATTATCTCTGATCTCAAGAATTTAGGTTTCGAACAAGAGATATTTAATTTGATACAAACACTCAAATTCTTCGCAACATTTGTTTAAAAAAAATTTAAATTAGTGTTTGACCAATCAGTGGTTTACGCATCCTCGCATCTATCTTCGAAGAGATGTTACCCTGAAAATAGGTAGGTATTATCGATATCGATTGATATTCATGAAGGATTGAGTCTTACGTCCAACAGTGACCGATTTCGGGCTATTGATGATGATATTAAATGGTAAGTCAGAGTCTTTATGAGAAGAAAAGAGAATCGTCATTAAAATAATTTTAGTTTTAAAGTCTATCAACTTAATGAGAGATGCAGTAAACAGAAGTAATTAAAATTTAATTTTAAATTGTATGACTCACCATTGTTTGTAACTCTCTTACTTAGAATTATTTCTTATTGGCTTTTTACCCGATTGCGGCAAAGTTAAAATGGAAGATTATGTTTGCATAATCTTCAAGCTACATAATTATGTGGGTATAATAATGCTTATAATTGTGTATGAAAGTATGTTTATGTTTACGTATGTCTACCACAAAGCCTCTACTAAGTTGATTTTGACATTAAACTGTCACTCGATGTGATTTGTGACTGTTTATGCAGACAATCTCATCATAATTATGATGAATGTTAGTAGAATACTAAGCGGAGACCGACTGACCTGACTCCCATTTTCCAAGATGTGTCAGTGCCTATTACCTACCAATGGCCTAGATATTCTGGGTCTCCACTAAATCAAACGCTGAAACTTTTTAATGTTAAAGAGACAGCAAACACTGTCGCCTATTAACACCTTCAGGATCAAGTCCCTCAAATGCGTTGCTGCCCCTGGGGTCTAAGATGGAATACCCTCGAATGTGATCCTGTAATAACATTGCACCTTTCCCACCAGACCGGAGCACAGCGAACTTCTTTGCGGCAACACTAATAAAGGCGATGGTCCCCATCCAGACGGTTACTACCACCAGCTACGGCCAAAGAGCTCGGCTTCCAGTGTGAAGTTAGGCGATACTTCTCGCAAGGACAGCTTTTAAAACTATACAAGTCCGATCATGCATGGAGTATTGCAGTCACTTGTGGGACGGCTCTGTCAAGTATCAGTTGGCAGCTTTGGATTTAGTGTAGCGCCGCGCCGTGACCTTGATTTGACGCGCATTGACTTGAGGGCACACGCTTGTTGAGAACAAGTTTGTGAGTTTTAAACATTGGCTAGAGTGGTTTATCGGTATTTTATAAGTTGCATTTTGCGGTCAAGAGCTGTATAATCTTATACCACCTGCTCCCTTCCATTACTGAAATTCAAGGCGTACACCGGGAATGCACCCTTACACTGTGGATATTCAACCTATCCGTACTAAGCGCTTTACCTCATCTTTCATAATGCGAACCACACAAAAGAGAGTAGAACAAGCAGCCAAGCTCGGTGTTCCCGGAAAGGACTTTTTTTTAAATAAATCAATAAATAGGCATTTTTTGAGCCCAAAAATAATGTTTCATGTTTCTAACTTAAATAAATTACGGTCTTCCATACAAGCTTTCAACCCCTATTTCACGTCCTTAGGGATAGAATTTGCAAACTTCCTTCCTTAGTGGGTTTCTACTCAATAAAACAACCCTACTCACCAAATTTCATGGCTGAAACTTTAAAATTTTTGACCGGCGATGATAAATCAGTCAGTCATTCAGGACATGTTATTTTATAAGAATAGGTAAGATAGAAGATACACATATACAAAAGTATTATATTATAATTTCTAAATGAAGTTAAAGATATTAGATTTCATTTGAAATTCCTCTGATCGATAAATAAATAAAATAGAATCATTTATTATTTTTCTTTTACGAAACCGGTTACGTAGCTTTGGTTTCGTAAGGGCCGAATGGAAAATATTGATTTTATTAACAAGTACATATTGCAATAAATGTTAGTACTTCGATTGACCGACCTTTGCTCGTTTTAATTTATACTCATTGGCTTAGCGCTACTGAACTAGCTTTTAAATACATATACGTACATATATGCGTACAAGAACTGCTCGTAAAGGTATTATGCAGATAGAATCGAAAATATCGATAATACTCAGGTATCGATTTTTTTTGGTTGCGTATCACTATTGACTTGACCACGACACGACACGTTCAGCGTTACTTTAACATAGTTTTTGATTACCTATATTCTCTTTGGTTAGGTACTTTTTTTAGATAGTATTACCATAGAGATCTTAAAATATCTATGAATCTTAGTTCTTACTAATTTGAATTTGTATCACGCGGGATCCAGAGGTTAACATATTATTCTATCTGGTTAACCGACGCAATCACTTTCTTATTATTTATTTTTTCTTATTCTTTAGTTGAAGTGCGTTGTTATTTAATTGTCACCCTAAGTGTTGTTTGGTATGGAGGAGTCAATAGAAGACCTTCTAACACGGTGGGGAATGCCCGCCGACGTTGTCGTGACATTCAAAAGTAAGTACAAAACTTCGTTACAAAGTACCTATCACTCCATCTTGAACGTCAGAAAGTTATAGGTCGGAGCCCTAACAGTGGTGACATACTCGTAAATGTGTGAAAAGGTATTGGACTTATTTATGTGCATGAGGACTCTTAACCAGGTATTTGTTGCCATCTTCCTCTCAACTGATGCGTGTTCATGTGGATTTTGCACGTGTGTACCTACCTATTTTTCGTTAGTACCTATTAAGTTGAGGCTTATGGCACCGCATCATGACTGCCGGTCATTATATTTCAAGACGACTGCCCGTTAATTCGTCCGCGTCAATTTCAGTCTCCATTTTCAGTGGGAATTTCCCAAAATCCTTTAAAAGCAGATGCCTACATCGTACTCTCGTACATCGTAACTTGTAATCAAAATAGCGATACTTTTTAAGGGTGAGCACTGAGCAGTGTATACTGATAATGTATTTTTATCCATTAAAATCTATTACTTCATGAAAGTAATTATAAAATGTAAAGTTAATGTTAAAATTAATAAAACAATGTCACAATATCTCTTTCACAAAATGTCAGACATTCATTCAGCTACACACTCCGCCATTCACCCACCAGTACGTCTCACTGCAGCACTAAGCCCGAGAGCTGGTTAACTTGGTCACACCCTGCAATGAGAGGGGTATGTTTGTGTGCTTTAATCTGTTTGATCTCAAGATAAAAGTGGAGGCCTGAGTACATAGTGGTTCCTCAAAAAACTATCTATAATTGAGAGGCTGTAGAGCCAGGAAACCATAGCAGCCCTGCTAGCTAGTCCACTTCACCCCGAAACAAGCTAATAAAGTAGTTTCTTCTGTTGAGCAATGTGCTTGTTTTGTAACTGGATGGCTGTGCTTATTTACCACTCCATCTGTCTACACTGTCTTATTACTTTTATGTCCCTACTAATGTAATAATGCTGTCCAAATAATTACAACAGATAACGGGATTGAAGTATGTCATTTGAACAATTTATCTGATGACAACCTAAAAGAGTTATGTCCTCATATGGGCACTAGAATTAATCTGAAGAAATGCTTATCTGAATATAATGATGCACAGGTAATATATCTTTGACTATTTAAATGCCTTTTTACATTTAAAATAATTTTTATTTTAAATGTAAAGGCTTTTAGATAAAAAATTTTAATTGTTTATTTATTTTAGGCAAATACTGAAACTGCTACAACTACCAATACTTTCAAAGATAGCAGTGAGGCCGGAGAACAGTTATTACCTGAAATTTATAATGGAAGTGTAGTTATTGATGAGAATCTTAGCTTTTCATTCAGTGACCTTTTCCAGAGCACTTTTAATGATTTTGACTTAAAAACTTTACTTGAAACTTCTCCTCTAGGCAAAAGTGTTTTACAATTCTATGCAGTGAATGGTTCTCTTGACACAAAACGACGAGGCCGTCTCACAGATATAATAATACGGCATTTGTTCACAAATATTGTTAACAGGTAATAAAATAATTATACAATGTTTCAGACAACTTATATTGCCTTAGTATTTTTCTTCTTCAGCATGATTGGTTTTCACACAATGTTTTCATTCACTGTAAGAACATCAGCATTGTCTGCAGATAAGCATAATAAATTTAAAAACTTACTGATCCTAAACTAAATTACTTTCCTTTTTTATATAATTCATTGAGATAGCTAACAGGCTAATAAGCCTTCAACAAAACTACATCCAAAGTTACACCATCCATACTCCATACTTAGTTGCTTTATATTACATGACAAGTGTATAATTTCAGGAGACTAACTTATGAGGACTATACAATCTTAGCAGGAAAAATCATCACTCTTTTTCCTAAAGAGTCTGCTGCAACGTATTTCACTCGTCCTATTAGAAAGAGAGATTCTTATAATGGCAAATCAGTTGCTGCTCGTGGAAAGCTAGTGGACAAAGTTCGTAACTACTTGTTTCAATCAGGAGAATGTAAGCGCAAATACCTGAACACAACTGAAAGCTCAAAGGTTAAACTTTCAGAAGCTGAAGTTGGTAAGTTATTTGAAATTTTAGTAGATTAAGATTATTACTTGATTGGCCGTGCCTCTCCCAACTAGGTAATGCATGTTTTTGGTTTTAGTGAAAAATCATTATGTAATTTCTTCCTCATTAATTTGATTAAGGAAACAGTATTGTAAACTTCTTGTGAGTTGATTGATGGTTACTGGTGGTGGTCGTCTTAATGGTGCTGGCGGCAGATGTGATTGTGGTTGTTCTTAGCAGTGGTGGTGCTGATTTTTAGTGGTAGTGGTGGTGGTGGCGGTAGCTAATGGTAGTGGTGATGATGATAATGATGGTTATGGCAGCTAAGAGTGGTGGTGGTGGGGCAGCTAGTAACAGTGGTGGTGATGATGGTGGTGGCAGTTAGTGGTGTGGTGGTGGTGCTAGTGATGAAGGAAGTCTTGGTGATTATGATAGCTATACGAACATCCCACTTCACTTCTTCGTTCATTATCAAAACAGCAAGGGAATGGAATGCGGGAATGAAAACCAGCTGCGGTGTTCCCATTAAAATACAATGCACATATATTTAAGGTTAGATGTAAACCTATAAAATATAAAAAAGTGGCAGCTAGTAGTGGTTGAAGCAGCTAATCTTCGTGATGATAGTAATATTCTGTGATGATAGTAATATTCTGTGCCAAAATTTCCACAAGTGCATTGTGAAGTGTCATACTGTGTATTTTTTAATCCCTGATTGGTTAAGTGAAAAAGAGAATGGTTCTACGAGATGTTATAAAACCAATGCACACTAGTTATATTATTTCTGCTTATACAATGTAGCCATACTGTTTATAACATACCTGTTTTTTTTGTAGTTTCAGTTGAAGAAGATGTTAATTGGCTTAAGAATAACAATGAGCCATGGAGCGAAGTAATATTAAAATGGAATAAAACTAGTCAGTATCGCCATGGAAAAGATTATGAAAGTATAACAACATTTATGAATGAATGGCAATTGTTATATTTGCCCAAAGCAATTGAACTTGTAAGTAGTTGTTCACACTTAGTTGTTGCACATTTCACCAAAAAGACTAAAGAATTATCACAATAGATTGGTGGGTTTACTTAAGTAATCGAGACAGCTGCTAAAAATTGGATGACTCCTTTTCATCGCATAATGTCTCTGTTTTTGAAAATTTAAAATTAATGCTACTTAACACAATTTTGATGTGTATTTTTCTAGAGATTCCTCTTGCCATCTTGAAGATAAATGGATATTATTGCACTACACATTAGTTGCAGCAAATGTCTGTAAAAAAACGTAAGGCATAATTATAACTAGTATAATTAGTTCAAGGCTGAGCATGACTTTGTATAACATTTACTTCTTATCTTGTAACATTTTTTTTTAATAGTTAATTTGTGCAATCAAAGATTCTAAGGCTGGGTACAGTCAGGCGAAAACCCTACTGTACTCAGATAATAACTTTTTGTGTGGTATACAACTTAAGGCACTGCTTCTGATGCAACAAATGTGATGTACCTTCAACTGAAAACTTTCCCCGAGGAACAAGTTTAAAAAGAAATTATTGGTAAAAATTATAGTATTGACCTTATACAACATTCTGGATCTGCTGATCAATAAGTATAAAAATTTAAATAAATTATATTATTTATAAACATATTTTCCTTGGGAAAAGTTGTTCCGTTTCAAGCTGCAATGTGTATGTTTTTTCTTAAAACCTTTACAAAGGGTATGCATGAGAAAACTCAAAGCAGGTTTAAGTGTATACAATATTGTTTTATGCATAGCGTTTTACAGAATAGTCAGCTTAACAGTTATTTTTTTGTCTCAGAAAATTTTAGACCTAGGATAGGTCATGGCTGTCATTGAAGGCCATTAAACATTGTTATATTTTCTTAACCTCTTCATCTTAACACGAGGTTAAGAAAATAAAACAATTAATAACTTTTTATGAAAATATAAATAAAAATAACTTGTTATGAACGCTAAATTAATAGAGTTGGTTTGTTTATAAGTAGTCATTAGGTTGACTTGCAAGTGAAAATGATTGGGTTTTATGTGTGTTAAAAAATTGTTGTGTATGGACGCTAGTAATAATGAATGGATAAAAAATAAAAAAAATAAATAAATAAATATTTAACAACATCACATACATTGCTCAGATTCCAAGATGAGTAGCTAAAGCCCCCGTATTATGGAGTATCTGAGACAACGAAGGTACCACAACACCCAGACCCGAGTTAATATAGAAAAGTTCATTTTCTACATTAACCCGACCGGGAATCGATGCTAAATGCTAAAATGGAATGCTAAAATGTTGGTTGTATTATAGCCATACTCAAAATTTTTGATAGTGTAATATTATGAACAATTCTTTCAGATTGATGAAGATTTTAAAAATTTATATCCAGGAAAAGAAAAGGAATTCGAAAATAAGTGGCAAAAGTTTTTTTATAAACTGATAGAATTAAAAAAATCAGAAATAAGAACTGATGATTGTAAAGAAAAATTATTAACTTCACTATCTTCTATGACAGATGATGGTAAGAAAATGGTAGTATTTAATCGTAGACCAAAATATATTATGAAAAGTATTTCGATTTTCCACCAAAAATATTCATTGCACATCAAAAATCCTTACACTTTTATTGTACTTGTCTATAAAGCATTTTGTGTCATTGTATTATCAAAATATAAAATATATTATCAGTTTGTTTTCTTTCAGAGCATAAAATTCCATCGCAACTAAGTTTGATGATTCATTTGGTGCCCCCTAAAGGCAGGAGCAGTCAAAAAAAGAAGTTTTCTATTCAAGAATGTATGGATAGTCTTATAATAATAGTAGAAGTAAGTACTATAATATTATTACTAGTGCTTGGCGGGTGTTTCTGGTAGTGGGGATGGCAGCGGGGGTGGTGGCATTGACAGTTGTAGCGGTGTTTATTGTGGTGGTGGTAGATTTTTTATTTCATTAGGACAGCAAACAAGTTGACAGCTCACCTAATGGAAAGTAGTCACTGCCGCCGCACTTTCAGCTTTGAGTCCTTCAAGTCCTACCCTGGGACTTAGAATACAATCAAAAAACATCTCATTTTGATTATACACTCTGCTTTATAGATAAATCTTTATTTTCAGAATCCTGGAGATCTCACAAAAACCATAGAAGATCAAAAAATAAAAGCAAAAAAGTTCCCTGTTCAACCATATATAATATTATTAGGCAGCCTACAGGACGTCAAGCAATTGTACTTAGTGATAAATGAAATTAGGTATACGTTTGTGTCTCCTTTAAAGGCTTTTGACACATTGTTTAAGGTTTACCATGTTTTTAATGCTAAATATCCGAAATCAAGCGACCATATATTATTAATAATACAGAGATGTATTTATGGTATCATAACTAGGTATGACAACGTCGTGCCTTACATTACCGATATATTATTATTGTAACAAATTGATTTTTAAGATGGATATTTAGTTTAAAAAAAAAAAAAACAAAAAATTAAGTTTATAATTTTTACATAAAACTTGTCATTAATAGTCAAACATGCATTGCACCATTTGTGGTAAGGTTTTTGTCACTTTTAATAAGTATACAATTCATTTGAAGCTTTTTCATAACATTACTGATTACTTCTCTTGTCCTATAATAAATTGTGATAGAGTATATCATAAGAAACATTCTCTTAAAAATCACCTAAAGTTGTGCCATAGTGAAAATATTTCTCTGAATAGTATTAGTGTAACAGAAGAACACATAGGCCAAGCAAACATAGATGATAATAGACAGCACCGTAATCAAAGCCGTGAAATTGATGATATAGAACTAGTTCGAAATTCTGAGACTCGTAGCAATACGTTTAAAGACATATTGAGAACATACATAGACTCATTTGTATCAAAGCTGTACGACACACTTAATATGTCAAGAGCACATACACAGGAAGTAATAATTGCTGCTAAGCAACTATTAACTGATGTTTTTTTAAAATTAAAGGAATTAAACATTGAGGGTCCTTTTGATAGTACTGTAACTGACGATGTGATGTCATGTTTTTCACATATAGATAGTGAATATAAAAGATTGAAGTATTTCAAGGATTGTAATAAATACGTGAAACCTACTTTAGCTTTCATTGGCTCTACGCAAGAAAAGTCTAAAAAAAACGTTGACACTGTGATGACATTAAAAGAAAATTTTGTCTGTATGATATCATTAAAACAAAATCTTAAGTTATTTTTAGAAATTCCTGAAGTTTATGATAAAATACGAGCTTATCAAATCAAACTTTTTGAAGAAAAAGATATTCTTAGAAACGTAGTGCAGGGTAAGCTTTGGCGACACAGACATACAAACAATAGCGATCCTTATATTCCTCTTGTTCTCTTCTTTGATGATTTGGAAACTGGAAATCCACTTGGAAGTCGGGCTGGATACAATAAAATTGGTGCAGTGTATGTATCTATAGCTTCCATCCCCCCGGAATACGCTAGTCGTCTAGAGAACGTGTTTTTAGCTATGTTGTTTTACAGCAACCATCGTACAAAATTTGGCAATGAAAGTGTCTTTGATTCACTAATTAAGGAATTAAACTATTTACATGATTACGGTGTTGACATTATATTAAATAGTCGTCAAATAAAAGTTAAATTTGCACTCTGTGTTATAGCCGGAGATAACTTAGGTCTTCACAGTATTTTAGGGTTCAACGAAAGCTTTTCGTCTACTAATTATTGTAGATTTTGCTATAGCACTAAACGAGAATGTCAATCTCAAATATTTTGCGATGAAAGTAGAAAGCGATCCAAGAATCAGTATGACGATGATGTTTTACAAAATTGCGGAATAAAAGAGACATGTGTTTGGAACAATATTTCCGGATTCCATGTATACGACAACGTATATTGTGACGTAATGCACGATTTGTGTGAAGGTGTCCTTCGATATGGTATGGCGCTCATAATAAACGACTTAATTAGATCCGAACATTTTACTTTGGAGCAGCTAAATGAAAGAATTAAGTATTTTGATTTCAAATCAAGTAATAGTCCACCACAGGTGAACAAAAATAAATTAGAGCAAGGTGTCTTAATCGTTTCTGCATCTGAAATGTTATGTCTCGTCAGGAATTTTCAGTTCCTAGTTGCAGATTTGGTGCCCTATGACGATAAAGTTTGGGATTATTATTTATGTTTGCTTGAATTGACCAATGTTCTTATGTCACAAGTTTATAGTGAAGAACTACTGGATTATTTAAAAATTCTAATATCTGAACACCACGAAAAGTATGTTACTTTGTATGGAGCTACGCTTAAACCTAAGCATCATTTTTTATTGCATTATCCAGACATTATTAAAGATATTGGTCCTTTAATATTACTAAGTGCTTTTAAATATGAGGCTAAGCATAGGGATTTAAAGCGTGTCTCCAATTCTATAAATACTCAAAGAAATTTGCCATTGTCTCTAGCAATTAAGTGCCAGCTAAAACGTTGTTATATGTACCTAAATAATAGAGGTCTACCTGATGTTATAGAACACGGTAAAATAAAAAACGAGCAAGTAATCCCCGAGACTGAAGGTGATGCTATTTTTTTAAACGTTAAATGGTATATAATTAATGGCATCAAATATTCAATTGACAATTGCCTTTTGTATGAATTCGAGGATTGTCATCCACAATTTTGTCAAATTTCTCAAATATTACTCTCAAAGCATGACAATTCTAAGTTTTATTTTTATTGTTGTATGTTAAGGACAGTGGATTATTCTGAACATTTTAAATCATTCGTAGTTGAGAAGGGGGACATATTCAAACTTTTAAGTTTAGATGATTGTTTTAGTTTATTACCTAAAAGTATTAACACAATATCTGGTTGCAATTATATCTTTTGCACTGAGTAAATGTAACTAAGTATAAGCTTTCCATTTTTAGGATATCGCTTCTATCCATTTTCTTTTATTTTTTAACATGTTTTCTTTGATAATTTCTGCAAATTTTTATTGTGTGTGCTTACTTAAGTAAGGTTTTTTGACTGATCTGCACTTCGACACCACTTCACTGCGTTTCTACTCTGGGCCACACACATGACACTGCGCCACTCCGACAACTAAATACAGACTTGACTTTCAGATATTGATTGATTTGATTATTTGACTTGATTTTCGGAAATCGCACTCCATAAAAAGGACAGGAAAGATTAGTGACCTTTACTTTGACATCAAAACCCTTTGATGATCCCTAATACTTCGATGATGGATCTGGACCAGATAGAGAGGAGTCGATTGAGAAAGCGACGGTGTATGGTCGGAATTGTTGAGGGTATGGACAAGATTCATGTGGGGCAGGTGGAATTTAATAGTGAGTGCTGGGGATTGATGAAGCCCATCACCCGCCGTCAATTTTCACCACCTACCATCAAGTCCCACATTTCGTCGATCTCCACCATCGCTTCATTAAAACCCTCCATCCCCTCGTCAATCCTACTTTTCTCTCATCAATCGCCATTGACCATCATTCCACCTTCCCCCCATCAATCCCCTCCATGCCATCAATCTTCAACACCCAATCAACCCTTATCTCCTCCCGTTCATCGGTTGGTAAAAAAGATCCCAGTGGTTTCCCAAGAAAATCCTTATCTGAATAAATTCATGTTATGTCATGTCAATTGTTGTTGGAGTGGCTCAGTGTCGGAGTCAGATTAGAGTAGTCGGAGTAAAATGGTGTCGAAGTTACATAATATTGTCGAAGTAGAATGGTGTCTGAGCAATGTCAAAGTTTCATATTGTTACTGTACCTATTTGAGTTTGTCTAAAAGTCAATTTTTGTTTCGATTTTTATATCTCTGTGACAAATAAATAAAATTTTAATCAAGCTTGTTTTTATTTGTTTTTATGTCATATTTTGAGAGTCACTGAAGGTGTGGTTCTATTCGATATAGCTCATAATTTTGGGGTCCGCGTAGACCAGGCGAAGAATGCTCGAGCATTTTTCTATTGATAGTATTACTCTAGATAACATCATGGTAAAATTATCTACGATAAGACTCAATAGAAAAATGCTTAAGCATTCTTCGCCTGGCCTACGCTGACCCTTAAATTATGAGCTATATTGAATAGAACCACACCTTCATTAAAACTAAAATTTCTAGGAATAAAATTATAGAAGTTATTGAATTAAAATAAACTACATTGACTGAATTTCACACAGTCTCATTTAAAAAAAACAGTATCGTCTGGGTGAAACGACTAGACGTTTGTAGGAAACCTTTCGTGTTTAGAATCAAAACATTTGCGGCATTACTTTAATTTACTAATTCTTGTATCAAGACTTATGTGTTTAAATTCAAGATAATAGCATTATTGAATCACAGTTAATTTATTTGATACAATTTTCATTTTCTCTCTAATAGAAAAAACGGTTCTCTTCGCTGAAGATTACATATTTTCTAGTAAACACAGGGTTCTCTAAAACCTACACGTTATGATTTTACAAAAATATCGCCTTGTTTT